>CAXIUB010000203.1:0-57163 GCA_964034835.1 Muscina levida | reverse complement strand
TAGTCAGCCGGCCAGGGGATGGTCATTTTGAAATTTTGATGCGGAGGCAGCATAAGTATTTTTCATTAATTTTTTTATAAGTTAAATCTGGTAAAAACACTTTTTTAGGAAGCTACTGAAAATTTCGTACCATTCCCTTTTGTAACAAAAAAGTTACAAGAGTTATATTTCAAAATTACTACAAATGTAGTCATCCGAGCACATAAAGGTTAATATGATATTCAATAAAGCTAATAAAAAGAACAATTTGCCCCCAACCGATTAACTTTCGGCATGAAGAAAATTAAAATGTGTAATTTTTTTGTAATTTTTTTGTTTTTTTTTTTGAATAAAATTGCCGTCACTCAGTCATTTTTCTTTGCGATATTAAAAAATTTGATTTTTTTTCAAAGGTAATAACGATATCTTTAAAAAAAAATAAAATATTAAAATCCGGCTTATGAAAAAAAAATTATGATTTTTTTAACTATAATTTTTTGGAAAAAAGGCGAAAATACGATTAGTACTTGTAACTTAAAAATTCGAGCTGAAGGAGAAATATGGTGATTAGATTTAAAATCAGCGACCTCAAATTAGTAAAAAAAACTGCTATAGAATTCCAAACAACACTCAAAAAGTTCAATTTTGTTCCCTTGTGTAATATTTAATCATAGCGGGTGTCCACATTAACTTTTTTTTCAACCCACATCAATTAGCAACCTGATCAAACGTTTCAAGTACGAATTATGCAATTTGGTGTTGTTTTCCCCTAAGGAAGTAAAATACAGCTAATGAGGCATTATTGAAAAAAAAAATTAAATCAACTTATAATCAGTAATACTATCGCCTTTTGACTATAAAAAATGGCCCAAATGTAAAAAGCTCAAAAAAAGCGAAAAATATCCCAAAAAAATTCCATACAAAATTCGGGAATTTTTCATATGAAAAATGGCCCCTCCACAATTTTGCCAATCCTGGTGCCACGCTCACCAAATATGCTTTAAAATGGTGCCGGGCATTTGTTTAGATGATTTTTTAGGGTATTTTTCATAAACTATTTTTGGTAATTTTCAAAATTGTTGAGGAAATTTTCGTGCATCAGTTTTGGGTAATTGTTAATTTTATGTAGCCCAATTTTTTTTTTTGGGGCATTTTTCAAAAAAACGCACAAAATGGGGTGTACGATCACAATCACCTTATTGAGTAGTCGTGTGAACGGATTTATCGATATTTATACGTTTAGGAATAAAAAGGGATACAACCAAGGATACCATCGCACACTGTTACAGAGTATGATAAGAAGGCACTGTAACAAATAATGCATCATATTTATTAACTCTACTTTATTCTATATATTTTAAATGCATTACAATTTCCTCACATCATTTTACCTATCTGTGACGATATTCTCATGAAATCGTACCCAGCAAACTAAACTTACTTTCGCTTCTACTTATACGAAAGTTGTAGTGGAAAGATCTTTTCAATTACTCTTCTAAAAGTCATGTGAATTCTTTCTATGCGCTGTTCTCTGGCATCAAATCTACACCATTCAATGTTGCTCCTGACAACGATATGTCAGTTTATTCCCCCCGTTAGATACAAGTGGTTGAACAAACTGTAACTATGTGTAGTATGAATTCATTCAATCCTTTCTCGGGATTTTAAACTTTTCGCAATCAGATATTATGTCAATCTATGCCGGTAAGTTGACACAAGTGTACGCTCCCGTATCCGTTTCCATGCAACGCAAAAAGGGAAATGAGGTTTTCTTTTTAATTTATGTTAATGACACTTAAAGTTTTGTTAACAAACTTTTACAGTGACAAGGACACAAATGACGAACGTTGTTGATCATGGCGATGCTGATGATACATATATGTTGATACGTGTGTATACCTTTATGGCCACATGTTGCAAGTTGCACACATTCAATGTGCTCTGACAAAGCTGACTACATTCAACTTTATACTTGACTTTAGCATGCATCTATTCTAATGGTATTCTTCTCTATTGAGTTTCAACTAGAAGTTTTATAGCTGTAGCAATAAAAAGTGAATTGAAATAGTTTTCTTCTCGTTTGTTACATTCAATTGCGTATGTAGTATGTATCAGCATACAGGTGAGTTCATGGGCGTATGAGTATCGTGTAATAGTAATATATCACTTATACGTCGGGGCGGATGCTCTGAAGTGGTAAGAAGACTTAACAAGGAAGGGAACAAACAACGTGTTGCAGGGAACTATAATGGCGATAGGTAGGAGGGTATCCTTTGCAATCTTTTGTACATCAGTCATGTTGTTACAGTTTGTGATAGATACAAATGTGAGTAAGTTATGAGATAGGGGTGCAAGTGGAACTGCTCGATACTATAATATATGATATATTGCATGCCAAGAAATAAACAAATAAACAAACAGATACAAATATGAATTAACTTGAACTACCAGTTGAAGAGGGAGTTTTGGGAAAAAACTTTTCCTTAAATTCAGCTATTGACTTAAAATAGCAGCTAAAGAGGACACTTGAGAAAAGAAAAACTTTGTTATAAATGTGATGATTATAATAAACTATGTTTTAAATATATTAAATGGTTATCAATTTTAACTTCGCTTGACAAAATGAATGCCATTAATTGACATAACTGTTATGTTATAAAGTTAAAGCTTATAGTAAAACTGCTGTCCCCACTAACCTTTACTCCATCCATATTTTAAATGAAATTATAACTTGAAATAGTCAGACATACTTTATGTTTGTATATCTTGATAATTGATTCCCATTTTCGTTTCCACATTAATGTTACAAATAACAACAATGCACTGAGATACCTCTTAAATACATACACAAACTCATAGCGTTTAAAAATCGCAACGATCGTAGTCAGGGCTACAGTAAAGGACCCCCCAAAGTACTATAAGCGATAGCTATTGGTTATTTATTGAAAACTGAATTCTTACTAAGGATCCTATTGTGACTGCAATACGAGTAGTATGCATAGGCACCTAGTGATAGAATTTTTTAATAGCAGCAACAAGTCAATTAAATATTCCAAAAACGACGTGAAGTTCTTTTTAACATGTGATGTAATAAACTTTAAATCGATATTATTTACATGGGAATTCATGATTTTTTTACAATAAATGAATTATAAAGCGATTATTTTAGAGCAGTTTTTTAGTTTTAACTATAACACTTAAATGTCACTAGATATCGGAATCTTTCTTATGACCCTTAAGAAATATTTTTGACATATACCTTTAACGATTATATGACTGAAATATTGACATCAACTAGGTTATTACTAATTACACAGTACACCACATGATTTTGGGACTCAATTCTGAGAACTGCACGTGAAAGTAGCCCCAAAAAGAAGAAGTTCTGCATCATTCTTTTTGTCAAATTACATGCCATAATAATTTAATATCGATTTGAAGTTAGTAAGTATCGCATACGGGAATTTGTCACGTTTGCGACTCTTTTGTTATATTGTTATATGGTGCGTATGATTATCATAAGTAATATTCCACGTAAATCATACGCCACGGAGTAAAACAGTTTTATTGTAACTACTACAAAATAAACCAAGTTCAAAATCATTTAAAGAATGGAAAAGTGAAAATGTTGCTTTTGTAGGGAAACCTTATATGAACAGATTAAAGGAATTGTAATTCTTAATTTTTTTAAATTTGTTTCAGCTAAATCGGACTAGTGGTTCTCGAGTTATGTCAAACGTGACAAATTCCCATATATGATACTTACTAGATTCAAATCGATATTAAATTATTATGGCATGTAAAATGACAAAACGAATGATGCAGAACTTCTGCTTTTTGGGGCTAATTTCCCGTGCAGTTCTCAAAATTGAGTCCCAAATCAATGAGCTGAAAAATGTGGTAACGTGTTAGTTATAAGTATTTGGTCTCTTGGGTAGGCCTAACGTGTGATTACTCTTTCCAGCATTGCCACCGGTATTACGCAAATTGCAATTGTAATGTTGGCTTCCGAGACTTGAATCGTAGCTGGCTTATCGGCAAAGCCTTTTGATTTCATATAACGCCAGATGATATGACATGATCTAGGCGAACAGTAGACAGAGCTTATTGACTGAGTTAAAATGCTTATTCAAGTCTGGCGGCTTCTCCTTGGATTACAATTCGGCTAGTCTTTGTACTCTAGACACAGCGATGTCTCATTAATTTTTCACTGACTTTAGCCACACTCTTAGCTACAGCCAGAATATTACCCCACACGCCAGTCTTCGTCATTTTTTCTTAATAATGTTATCCTAGTTCTACTGGAAAAGTCTGTTATGTGTGAGATTTTTGTATTCTTTTAAAAAAATAATGTAACGTGAAAACATTTCTACAACAACTTATATTTATTTAAAATTTCTTAGCAACCTTATAAGTCAACAAGACCCTTAAAAACATTTTACAAATACACGCTTAACATTTGCATTTAACAGAAAAAGGGAACACTATGCAACTGCACATATTTCACCTTAAATCTCAAATTCTTGTAGCAAAAACCTTAAGAAAATTCATTGTAAATTTAATAATACTCCACACAACACTGCTGTATTCATTTCATTATTGCATAGTTGCGACTGGGGTAGCTAACAGACGTTACTTTGTTGCCGTAAAATGGGAAATCAGCGTTAAAGCAAAACAAAACAAACAAACAATTTAAAGAATTCAAATAATAAAGAAAAATGTTATCTATCATACAGTAATGGTGAGAGCAAAAATGAAACAAGAAATAAACAGCTTCATGTAACTGCAGCAGATGCGAATGAAAATGAAAGTAACACCATTGAAAGAGAATTCGTGTCAATACTAGAAACACTGCAATATATGTTTTAATTTCAGAATTCATGTAGCGATGTAACAAAACTTTTACTGATGCAATTAAGATAAATCATAAAATAACTATTTCAAAAAATATGGTTAGGTTATTTTTCTTTGAAAAGTTTGCTGAAATGTGAAATCATGTAGGGCTATATAATTTTATAGGAAAAAATTAAAAAATTTTAAGTCATGGATTATTGCAGTGCCAACCATTAGACAGGAGTCAACCGTAACATTACGATAAGAACAGGCCACTATCATGGCTGATGTTCTGCGTTCGGGCCATGTCATAGCCGGCTCCTCGATGTTGTCGACAGCAACTGCTAAGTAGTTGAATCAGTTGCCAAGTCTAGTAAAAGCTTCTCGAACAACTGATGTTACACAGTGGTTCTGACTGTATGGGTCTAATAAAAGATGGGTGTTAACTCGCTAAATTGCGAGAAGCTCTCTCATAAAAATCAGTTTAAGTAAGTAAGCATTGAGTGCTGTTGGGATGTAAAGTGAATCTTACATCTTAAGTCGACTTATGTGGTGGCACCTGAGCAACAGTGTTTGTGATATTTTATCTTAATTGCGGCAGATAGTAAGCGATGAACCCTAAAGGTTGTGCTAACATGATTTAAAGGTATGTTCTTGGAACATCCGGACTCTCCATAGTAAAGGTGAAGCTATCAAACTGGTGAATGTCCTCAAAAAATACTGGGCTGACATCACTGCCATCCAAGAGATGAGAAAGACAGGGTAGGGATGTTAGCGACGTTGTGACATATATTACAGCTGCCATGGGGAAAACTTGAAATTTGGATGAGGTTTATAATAGGCCAAAGACTCAGAAATCTTGTCTCGCGGTTCAATCCTGTAATTGATCGAATAGCCACAATCCGCATCAAGCCGAAATATTTCTACATCACTCTGATTTGTATTCTTGCCCCGACGGAAGATAAAGACTTTGAGAATGAAGATGCATTTTACGAGCGCCTAGAGGAACATACGACCGCTGCCCTGGTCACGACATTATAATCGTCCTGGGAGATTTTTATGCAAAAATAGGAAAGGAAGATGTCTTGGTCTTTCGATCAGTAAATTCAGCCTACATACCGATATGTCAGATATCGGTCTTAGGATGGTTACCTTCGCAGCTAAGTTGCGCACAAGATTAAGCAGAGCGAAATACGCACGTAACTAAACGCAGTAAAGCGTGAAGGCGGCACTCAAACGAATCCTGGTACGATGGTAGTTGATGGTACAGGCAATTGTAACCCGCGGAACAAGGAGACAGTAAAACAAAAAAACGTCAAATGATGTCGTGTGAGCGATAATATAGACCGATACAGCGATAGAGATGAAGCCGGAAAATACTACCAGAAAGCAAAAGCAAAAGGCTACGATTATGGGCTACCCGCCTGTAAGGACAGTGTGGCTTTAGACCAGCCTTCTCAGGTATACAGAAGGAATCAGCGAAAATGGGCCTAACGGTAAACGAGGACAAAACGAAGTTATTAGTTTCAACGAACAAAGAATCTACTCGTTTGGGAAACTGCGTGAACGTTGACAACTATAATTTCGAGGTGGTAGATAGTTTTGTCTACCTAGGCTCCGCCATCAACAAAGCAAATAATGTGAGCCTAGAAATCCAGAGAAGAATCCTGCTTGCAAATAAATGCTACTACGGACTAAGCAAGCGATTCAATGACAGAGCCCTCTCTCGACGAACAAAACTCCAGCTATACCAGATACTGGTTCTACCTGTCTTAATGTATGGCTCAGAATCCTGGGTTATGACTAGGGCGACCAATTTTCAGCACATGCTAAATATTGCTGATACTGCTTAATTTAACGATTTCAAGCGATCTTGCTTATTTAAAAGGTTTGTGCTTTTTCATGCTGTTTTTGCCCTTATTTAAATTTTTGATACATTTTGATAAGATATGTTTCTATCAATTGAAAATTTTTACATATCAGAAGCCCTTGCGGTTCATAAAAATATGACAGGTAGAATTCAATTTGCAAATTATCCTCTTATTTTACACACAGCCTGTGTTCAAGATTTTGTAATAGCCCTTTTTTAGCTTAGATCGATAGCTTAGATCGTTCGATTCGTTATATTCCTATAGTTTTCAGGCGCCTTATCGAAAACAAAAATTTAAACTAATGAAACCTAATGTGCCTCTATAACCTTAACCAATATCGACACGATGTGAAACGTAGTTGGAAGCAGCGGAGTATTATACAAAATTCAATTCAACATGCTATAGAAAAACATCTAATAAAAATTATTTTAAAAAAATGACTGCCGTTCTTACGCGAAATCCTGGCTTTGTGGAAATCAACAATATTATTTTTAAAAATTCCAAAACAACAAAAGCGTTTATGGGAAAATATTCGCCTGCTGAATCAACATTTTTTAAATACGCTCCCGTTTCATCGTATGACGTGGAACGCGTTTTTTTCTATAAATGGAAATTTTTTTACAAACCAGCGTAAAAGTTTCACCTTGGAAAATTTAAAAATGCACTTAGTGCTTAATTGTAATCGTGACATTGACCAAGGTATAATCTCACTTTAAGAAATTTGGTTTAAAAATTACTTTCTTTGTATGAATACACGATTGAATAATTTGGTTAATTTACTTATTGTTTTTTATTACTTCTTTAATAGATGTAAAATTGTTTTTTGTTTGTTTTTCAATAAATAAAAAAGATTATAAATGCTGAATATGAAATCTATCGTGCTTATTTCAAGGGTTTTTCATGCTGTTTTAAGTACTGAAAACCGTTTTTTTCGTGCTGAAAAATGGTCGCCCTAGTTATGACACAAGCGGATGAATCGGTTCTGGCGGTATTCGAGAGAAAAATACTCCGTAAAATATATGGGCCCATCATCGTTAATGGAGAGCATCGACGCCGTATGAATCATGAGCTGTACGAGCTGTACACTGACATTGACGTGGTCAGATTCTTTTCTTTCATTAAGGCCATTTTACTTCTCCTGTTTGCAAATTTCACAACAAGCGATGCATTCTTCTCTTTTCGGTTGCGGCCAATGAAATAAGCATCCTCGATCTCATCTTCAGATATATCTGCACCTGTCTTTTTAGCTACCTCAAGTACCACATCAACCGGCTTTGAATTTTCGCCAGCATTTACTCCATTTCTTACGCAATCATTCTGGACACGCACTCCATTAAGGAATGCAACAGTAGATTTAAGGCTTTTTACATCTTCCTTTAATGATTTATTTTTTTTTGCAACGTTTTTATAGCAGAAGTATTTTTTTCACTCCCCTTAAAATCTCGTCATATTGGGCCGATGTAAAATTCATTGTATGTTTCATCTCCCACATCTCATGCAAGATTGTACTAATGCCATCTCTGTTGTCTGGCTCAGGTTGACAAAAGTGACACTTGTATTCTAGAGAGGTGTCGTTAACAAGTTTATCTATCTCCACCTTATTTAGTTTTGTACACAATGAGTGGAGAGGGTTACTACAACTATCACACTCCATTGCGTCTTCTCTTTCACACACTTCTGTCTTACATTGGGGACAAACCACTTTTTTATGTTTTGAAATTAAACTCCTGCGTGTTTGTGACCGGCCGTGACATAGTGGTTAGAACACGCGACTTCCATGCTGGAGATCGCAGCTTCAAACCTGGCTCCAGTCATCTTAAAAGAAAAAAAAATAAATACAATTTTCTTTCATTGTCGGCTCCCCTCGAATGTTGTTGTCTAGTAAGATCTTCTCAAACAGTGACGTTCGCATTCATCGATAAACAAGTAGGTGCCGTTAGTTGTGAATCTAAAAATAGAAAGCGTGTTAATTCACAACAACGCGAGAAGCTATTCCATACCTCATTCATGGGGTTCAAAGGGAAATTAAGTTTAAGTGTTTGTTTCGGCATACTTGATGTTGCTGCGAGAGTACACACTTTATTTTCTTAGAAAACAATCAGCTGTTGGCATATAACTATTGTTTACTATATTCAAACTATGTGTTTTATTACAGCGATCGCGATACAAATTGTTCACGTCTAACTCCGACGGTGTTGCCATTCTACTTGTGAAACAAATTTAAAATTTTTAAACTAACAAACTCACACACATCTCGTCTTTATGTTTTAACATTACTTACTTACTTAGTATCCCTTTACACCCCACGAGGGGCCTTTAATGAAAGAAAAATGTAGATGACTGGAGGCGGGAATTGAGCTCGGCATCTCCCGCATGGTAGTCGCGGGTTCTAACCACTATGCCACGGCCGGTCCCATTAGATATTGCTTAAGAGAATTAATGAAAAAAGTCACATATTTCATAAATGCGGTGATTTTATACAAATACTATTTGATATAAGCGATATCCAATGTGTATGTAATATGGTCACAGGTGCGTATGACGTATACTTTAATACACAATTTTTTATTACTCATACGTGATGTTTGGTGCCTTGGTGTAATTGTGCACAATTTTAAAGATATGCTTAAAGTTATAATGGGGTTTGAAATCAAATCGCATAGTGTCGAACTATTTGAAATGTTACAAACAATATTTTAACAAACAAAACGAATTGCCTTTGCAACGATTTGTTTATTAATTTAATTAATTAAGTTCTAGGGAAGCTATCAAAGAGAACCTATAACATCCCTACCGGAAATAGAGAGTCAATTGTCTAAAAGTGCTTGTTCAGATATTGGTGAAGAGGGGACGTATCTCCAAACTGGTTTTAAAGTGTTAAAGCAGTATCAATTTGGCTGATGTATAGTATTCGTGTAGCGTCGTATTTTTTCGACGGTGGTATTTAATAGATTATACATATATAATATAATTCCTAATGTTTTAAGAGACAACATGACATGTACTGTAGAACAGACACAAAAGTGGTTCAAGTTATGGCTAAGGGTGTTAATTTACACCTCCAATGACAATGCCGTGTTAAAGTGAAGTGTCCCCTTCATATATCTTAGTTGGAACTAGGACCGTTCCTTAGCCAGTATACTTTTATTTGCATATTATTAAATTTTTACACTTCGTCTATTTATCTTACATCACAAATGTTACCAGAATTGTCACGCTTCCATCGCTTTCGGCGCAAATTTTCAAACCGTCTTGATGAAGTTAAGGACAAGGTTATGAAAGGAAATTAACAACAAACTTATTCATTTCAACAAGAACACAACAACAAAAATAAAGACACAAGAAAAAGTCTGCATATTTATTACGATGATTTCGGTCTAGCAAAGCAAAAAGTTCCCGCAAAAGCACATACAAAATAAATACAATTAAATTATAACAGAAATCTATATATATAAAAGTGAACATTTGTTTCTACGTATGTCCACTATAGACTTCAAAACTACCCAACCGATGTGCAACAAACCGGCATCAATAGAAAGACAATCTTTCGAGGATCGTTATAGGTTACTTAAACATTGCATTTGAATCATGTGGTCCATTTATTGAGTCGATTTTCGATTTTCCCATACAAAAAATGTTCAAAAGTTTTAAATTGTGAAAATTTAAATAGTATGTCAATGTTAAATTTGTCAATATTTGAATTTTCAAATCACACAGAAAAATGGTATATTTATGTATGTATATAAGATTTAAATTGAGTTTGTTTGAAACTCAGTGGATGCTACAGTATTTAACTGATGTCTCTGAGGTGAGGCCAACCCATTCCACCCCATTAACAAAAATGCAATATCTGGCGTACTACTAAAAAAGTGACTTTAAATCAAGTGTTTCCCAAAAGCAATAGCTGAAGGACTGCAGCACTATTCGTCTTGATATTTGGTATGCAGTTTTTTGAAAAAATCGAATAATCACGTATTTAAACATTTCTCAACTCTGCATTCTATTACATTTAGATCGACGATCGTCATGCAACGGTGTAATATTAGGAGTTACGAATGAGTGTGGAGGATTTTATTTCCTTAGGATTTTATTTCCTTATTGCACCAATGGGTTTTGATATTGTTGATTTGCATCCTCCTGTATTGCGCAGCTTTTTTGGATGTTGCAGAATAGAGCAAAAAATTTAAATTTTCCGAGAACCGCACATGAGTTATCAAGTTAAAAAATGTTGCAAACATGTCAAATCATAATGAGGGATGAGTGTACTATGACACACAAAAAATCATTCAAACCCCTTGATCTCGTATTATAGGATTTAAGAAGCAATACATGATTGAGTTATCCTTCTTAAATTAACTTACCCAGAAAATATAAGGGAACCGAAGTGTTGCTACTATGTATAACAATGATACCCACGGATTTGCCGTTTGATTTAAATGGCTACAGTTTCCAGTTCGGTTAAAATTTGCAATGACATTCAATAAATCTGAGGGAAAGTCTATTCAAATTTTAAAATTCCAAATTTTTCGCATAAACACCTTTATGTTGCATGTTCACGTGTAGAATGACCCATTGATTAAAATATGTACACTTCTTTGGTTCTTCCATACATACTCTATTATCAAAAGCATTACAATAAATTTCTGCCATTATAACTATATTATGTTTTAATATATCTCAAAATTTTTGTTAAATTTTGATGCGAATATCAAAAGAAACTAACACAACGCGAAGATTTATTCCAACCAAAAAAAGTTAAATTTCAGTCAATACTTCTTTAGGCAGGACGAAGTCTGCCCGGTCAGCTAGTGTAATATAAAACTATGTAACAAGAAATAATTGCTACAATTTCACCTATTCAGTTGTGTCATGGCTGTCAAGTGAAAACAACATTATAGTTACAGAAGTTGATGGCTGAAGTTTCGAGAATTGAGCAGATTGTTAGTTGTTGGATAAAAAAATGATAAATGCTCTATATGGTATTTTCTATATAGCAAGCTGCAGTTTGGATTTAAGAAATTTGCCAAAGATCGACGTCTTACACATGTTGATGTTAGTAATAAAAAACAATGAAAAACAAAATAAGCTAAACAAAAACTTAAAATAATAAAAAAATTAAGGTTTAATACTTAAATACCGCGTTTATTACAAAAGAAGGCTGAGCTCTAAGATCAAAAATTACTCCCACCTCCCATTTTTGGTATCTTTCCCTGCGCGTACACAAATACGTTAAAACTTATCGAGCTAAAAATGTTTATGCAATTTGCGACTCTTGAGCTGTAAAATGAGGAAGATCTGTCAAAAAGATCTGTAAGATACACCGAGTTGCAATTCGACATGAGCCAGCTCGGACAAAAACTAATCCCACCTCCCATGCAAACTCCCTATTTTTGGAGGTGTTCGTCTTTCTGTCCCCACGATTATAGCCGTAGTTTAAGAAACTTCGAGCTGAAAATTGATATGCAAGCTTCAGTTCTCTAAGTGGAGCTCGATACTTATAACCTTTTGATAATCCGTGGCTATACCTGATTGTGATTGGATAAAGGGGCGTGGTACCGCCCATACAAATTGAAAATTAAAAAGGCTATATCTCACGAACTATCAGAGGTATGAAAAGGAGATTTGGTGTATTGGTTGTTGGTGCAGTATTAATTACAGCCAGGACGAAAGTGGGCAGTGCCACGCCCCATTTTCAAAGATAGCTCTGGCGGCTTTGCGAATAGACCGATTGATACGAAAATTTTACAAAGTGGTAATGATGACCTATTGATAGCCCTGACTTTATTTGGTTGTAAATGCAAAAGGGACGTGGTAGAGCCCACACAATTTGAAATGGGTATATCTCATGAACTACCAGAGGTATAACGATGAGCTTTGTTATATATGTTGTTGGTGCAGTATCAAATAGCCAGGGTGGAAGGGGGCTGTGTCACGCTGCTTTTAAAATTAACTATTAAAACTGCCATAATATTAGTTTTAAATTACACAGTATGCTGCAGTTCGCCTAGAGATATGAACAGGCTATTTGGAAAGAAATTGGTAGCAAGTGCCGAGATGCTGCCCACGCACGTCAATATATGACTATTTACCTGCATCAAACAATTATCGGTACACCAATTAGTTGAGGACATATCGTAGCTGCGACAACTACTACAGAGATGTGTTTTTCAATTACTTATCAGGAGAGCGAATCAGTAGTAAAGTAGTAGTAGTAGTAGTAGTAGTTTCCGATTAGTGAAATAAGCTGTTTTTCGCTCACATTGAGAAAAAACTCGATCTACATGTTTTTTCGCATTTAAAACAAAAAACAAAAACTTCATTGGTTAACTTCCATGTTAAGGAGTTACTTGAAATTAGTTACATAAGTTACTAAACTCAACATCTTATTGTCGAGCTCAAGAACCGTTTTAAAAGTTATTTGTAGATTTACAAATATATAAATTTGCGTTTACATATCACTTAGGGAAGTAAGAAATGTGAAATATATTATAAGTTAACACGCAATAGCGAAGCATTGCCGGGCCCACTAGTAATACATAAAGATATTCTCGCCACTTTCAAACAATTGACAAAAATTCACAACTAGCGGCGCCTACTACGACGAATGTGAACGTTACTGTTTGAGAAACTTTTTACTAGCCATGCCGATTGACTCGACACTATACTGAGAAATTGCTGTCGAAAACATCTACCGGCAATGAAAGAAAAATTAAAATGAATGGAGGAGGGAATCGAACCCGGAATCTTCCGCATGGTAGTCGCGCGTTCTAACCATTATGCCACGGCCGGTCCCATAGCAGAAGATAAATACATTACTGGTTAAAAATGTAAGCGTGCCCAATAAAATGATATATTTATAAAGGATACAGCGAAACAATATCTAGTAACAGCAGTTATTACTCTTATCATAAATCTTGTTCATCCTACAATAATTTCTTTCTAATTAAGTTTTAAATAACTTCCTAGTTCTACTTATATACTTTTCGGCTACAAAAAATGAAGCAGTCAGATACAAATATATATCAGAGCAACCTTGTTAATTGCAAAGGTGTTGTATTTTTTAGCTGGGATTAAAATAAGAAATCACGCTATCTTTCAAGTGAAAAATAAAACATTTTCTTGTAGCTTTTACATCTTTTATGAATGTTTTACATATTTTATATTTAATTGTTGTTTTTGTTTACTTACCCTTACGCCGTCATTCTGTTTCGCCGTTCTTGCTGCAAAGCTGTTTTTCAACAATGTCGACAAAAGAGTCATTTATCAATACAAGAGCAGCGAAAGTACCTTTAAGATTGTTGAGTTCATAAACAAGAATTTAAAAGTGTCAAAATGTTGTGAAAGCTTTGAGGCTGTAAGTGAAAAAAAGGTAGAATAAAGTAAGAGGTTCCTTTCAATTTCATTGTTTTTTTTTTATAAGGGCAAAAGTGCAGAATATGGGGCGGGAGCCCAAAAAAAAAAATTCGACCCCACCCCAAATACGCCTCAAAACACGAAAATCAAGGTCAAAGTTGCCGCTAAGGCCCGGAAGGCCCAGGGGCCAAAAAAGGGGGTCCCTTGGGTTCTATGATGACCCCCCATGTGTGGGTACTTAAATGAAAGATATTTTCAAGAAGAATCCAACGATGTTATTTTTAAGTTCCTAGTTAGATCCATTTAAATTTCCGGGATATACCAAAAAAAAACTGAAAAAATGTGAAAAAATCATGGAAAATCATAAAAATAAATTTAAATATTCTTAAAAAATAATAGAAAATCTAAAAACCGCGCGATTTTTAAAAAAAAAATATTTTTTTCTGAAAAACCCCGTAAAAAATTTAAAAAAATGGTTAAAAATCATGGAAAATTAGAAATGAATTTAAGGAAATGAATTGAAAAATTCCATAGCAAAATAAAATGTCATCAAAAGTGTGTGAAGATTTTAAATTTCTTTAAATTTTTTAATGTATTTAAAGGAAAATTTCTAGAAATATTTAAAAAAATTCAAGAAAAAGTCTAAAGAGAAATATTTGAAAGAAGAAAATTGATTAAAAAAAGGATAAAAGGGGAATAAATTTGAAAAATATTTAAAAAAAAGGTATGTATTGTAATTATATTTATTTGATATATCCCTTTAAATTATTATTAGTTTTTTAAATTAGAGTTGTAACGGCGGAGATGGTTGGAGCAGCGCCGCATGCAAAATTTTTTTTAAAAAAAATCGCGCGATTTTTTAAAAAAACATTTTTCATTTTGGTATATCCCGGAAAAAATATTTTTTTTTTTGTAAATTAGAGTGGAAATGGATTTGTTGGGATTAGTAGCGCCGCTGGCAAAAAATATTTTTAAAAAAATCACGCGATAATTTTTTTTTTTTGGTATACCCCGGAAATTCAAATGGCTCTAACTCGGTCCAGGAGACCCGTAGGAACCTAAAAATAACATCGTTGGATTCGTCCGAAATGGAGGGGGCCCTTTTTTGACCCCCCCGGGCCCCATGGGCCTGAGCGCCAACTTTGACCTAGCATTCCGATGTTTGGGGAACAAGACGAAGACAATGACATATTTTTTTTTTTAATCGGGCTCCCGCCCCATATTCTGCACTTCAGCCTATATAAGAAAAGAAATGAGTTTTTCGCAAAATCCAAAATGTTTATTATCATTAAGAACAAATTAATTTCAAAGATCGTACGGACACTCTAACCTGTAATAGTTAGGTTCTGGTCAAATAAAAACAATTGTGTAATTATATCATACTTACCATTCGTTCAGTTTATAAACTAGTGTAATGAATTTGATTTTTCGGCACCGCCACTTAGTTACGTCAAGATTTAATTTTCCACTTTTGTTGCAACACAAAAGTTGTTATATTTCACAAATGTTCAGGGCATAAACGCATTGCAAATGCCACTGTTGTGTGTGTCACAATAACAGCACACAAACATTGCTTCTCACTCATCCCTTCCCGTTTCCCATCAAAACCTTAAAAACTTCGCACTTTATTTGCCAATGTAAATGTATTCATTTACAATTTCTTTGCCAATGTTGATGTGAGCTTTTATGTTTATTTGCATACAGTTACATTGGCAATATAAAAAGAAAATCTATAGCACTTTCAATTAAAGCATAAATTGGAGCTGCAGCAAAGCTAAGAAGAAAAAAATATTGCGTTAATAAAACATTGCAATGAATAAAAATAACTTGCAAACTATATATCCTGCAAACGGTATCATGTAAAAAGACTCAAGTATACTTTTTGTGTTTCTAAGTAATTAATGATTAAAAGCTTATGACCGCATGTGTTTTGATACACTAACTACAAAACCACTTTAAATAGACATTGGATTTTTTCCAGGCATAGGCTATGACTTCTATGATTTTTTTAAAAAATCTTCCTAAGTCCACTTTTTGTGATGATTTAAAGTTTATTACCGCTTGTGTTTTGATATAACAACATATATAACTACTTTAAATAGAAATGGAATTTTTTTTTACACGGAATATACTACGATTTTTGGGTCACTTTTGTCACACTTTTGCATCATTGAGTCCATTTCACAAAAAAAGTGGACTTGAGACCTTTTTGCAGTACATTGACGATATATGTGCTGTAAAAACTAATAATAAAAAAATAAATGCCACTGGCACTCGAATTGTAATTCCCAATTTCTCCCCCCGTTGAAACATTGTAAACCCGTATTGGTAGCTATGAAAGGCTTAACGGCTAAAAGCTTGTCCACAGCCAATTTGCTGCAAAAAGAAAACTTATACAAGCATTGGCAGCATTCTCCCACTCGAAAATATTTGAATATTATTAATTTTGACGAATCTGCAGAAAACCTCAACGATGCTTCTCTCGTTAGCTAGATGAAATACATAGAGGCAGTCAATAAAAGTATCGAATGTTGAGTAAACATTCTGTGCGTAAATTTGAGGCAGTCAATAAAAGTATCGAATTTTGAGTAAACATTCTGTGCATTAATTAAAAGTCTACTAACAAATTCAAGAGAAAAAATGTTTACAAATGTTGAAAATGAAAATGGGTATCGGAATCATGGGAAATTTATTTTACTGGCAATGACATTTCGTTACAATTGTTTCAATAACATAAGTTTAAATAAGTACAACACATGATTTTGGGACTCAATTTTGAGAACTGCAGGTGAAAGTAGCCCCAAAAACAAGAAGTTTAACATCATTCGTTTTGTCAAGGGGAATTTGTCATGTTTTAGGCTCTTCTGGTATATTGTTATATGGTGGCGTATGATTATCATAACCACGTAAATCATACGCCACCGAGTACAACATTTTTATTTTAACTGCTACAAAATAAACACAGTTCAAAATCATTTGATGAATGGAAAACTTATACTGTTGCTTATGTAGGGAAACTTTATATGAACAGCTTAAAGGTATTGTAATTCTTCATTTTTTTATCCATCCATCCGATGGTCCAAATTTTCGATGACTCTGAGGCATATTTGAGGTTCTATGCCGTTAATGTGCCGAATTATCTCATCCTTTAGCTCTTGAATTGTTGCTGGCTAATCGACGTACACCTTTTCTTTCAAATAACCCCAAAGAAAGATATCCAACGGTATCAAATCGCATGATCTTGACGGCCAATTGATATCGCCACGACGTGGATAACACGGCCATTAAATTTGTCGCGCAAAAGAGCCATTGTTTCGTTGGCTGTGTGGCAAGTGGCAAGTGACACCGTCCTTGAAACCACATATCGTCCACATTCATATCTTCCAATTAGGGCCATAAAAAGTTCGTTATCATCTCACGACAGCGAACATCATTCACAGTAACTGCCTGACGGGCTTCATTTTGGAAAAATACTGCCCGATGATACCGCCAGCCCATACACCGCACCAAACAGTCACCCTTTGTGTGTGCATTGGTTTTCGACAATCACTTTTGGATTATCATTCGCCCAAATGCGGCAATAATGTATTAGCTTCGCTGGAATACCAAACTCAGTCATGGCTTCGAGTAATTTCTGCCGTATCGGGCTGTCGAAGGCAGCTTTATAGTCGACGAAAAGATGGTATGTGTCGATCTGTTTCTCTTGGGTCTTTTGCAGGATTTGCCGAAGTGTGAATATCTGGTCAGTTGCTGATTTTTCAGGTCTAAAGCCACACCGATAAGGCCCGATCAGGTTGGATAACACTGGCTTTAGTCTTTCACTTAGCACACTCGTCAGGACCTTATATGCTATTGGTAAAATGCTGATCCCGCGGTAGTTGGAGCACACACTTGGATCACCTTCTTTTAGCACAGGACATAATATCCAAATCATAAATTCCAATCATAAGGCATGCACTCGTTTATCCAAACCGTGCGTATGAGCCGGTGCATGATCGTTATCAGCTCCTCGCCACCGGACTTGAAGAGCTCTGCCGGAAGTCCGTCAGCACCAGCTGCTTTATTATTTTTCAGTCCCGATATTGCTTTTCTTACCTCGGCTTTATTTGGAGGTGGGCAATCTAAGCCGTCATCGACAATTGGCGTGATACCTAAACGTGCGCTGCCTTCTGAAACCAGCAGTTGCTGGAATTGTTCTCTCCATATCTGCAGCACACTCTCCGTATTGGTAACCAAATTTCCATCCTTGTCCTTACAGAAGGGGAGCCCATTACCGTAGCCTGTTGCTTTTACTTTCTGGTAAAATTTTCGGGCTTCACCTCTATCCCTGTATCGCAGTATATCCTCGTTCTCCCGTTCCTTCGTTTTTTTTTCGCTTAAATAGTTGTCTCGCCTGTTTTACTGCCTCTTTGTGACGTTACCTAACAGCACGCGTGACAATTGTAAGCAACATCTAATTCCTCAGACGCTATGCGATATTCTTGATCGTACCAGGATTCGTCTTAGTGTCGTTTTTCATATCCTAGCACGGTTGTTGCGGCGGTTGCCATGGAATGCGCAATATGGTGCCACTATGTATCGGGAACTTCAGAAGTAGAGGCGTTTTTGGAGTAGGCATTGGCTATCTGTAGGATTTGCATCTTCGCGATGTCCACCTTTCTTTGTGTTTGGTTATGTGCGTTTATCGCTCTGCTCAATCTTGTGCGCACCTTGGCTGCAACCAGGTAATGATTCGAGTCAATATTAGCACCACGGATCACACGCTCGTCCATGATGCCTACCATCAATTTACACAATATCAATTTGATTTTTGGTATTTTGATGGGGCTACAACCAAGTTGCCTTGAGGATACCTTTGTACTGGAATCTGGTTCCACTCACTACCATGTTCCTTCCCGCTGCGAAGCTAACCAGCCTAAACCCGTTGTCTGACGTGTCGGTGTGAAAGCTGAATTTACCGATCGATGAACTAAGAACATCTTTCCTTCCTATTTTTGCAATAAAGTCTCCCAGAACAATTTTAATGTCGTGGCCAGGGCAGCGGTCGTATGTTTCCTCTAGGCCCTAGTAAAATGCATCTTTAATCTCATCGTCTCAGCGTGACGTAGACATATTTCGCATTGATGCAGATTGCGGCTATTCGATCACTAACAGGATTGAATTGCGAGGCAAGATGTCTGAGTCTCTCAGCAACTACAAATCCACATGCAAATTCGTACTTTTAGGCATGGTAGCTATAATAGATTTCGCAATTTTTATGTCGCTACCATCCTTGTCCTGTCCATCTAATCTCCTGGATGGCGGTGATGTCTTAACTTAAACTTAATTTCCCTTTGCACCCTATGAATGAGGTATGGGATAGCTTCTCGCGTTGTTGTGAATTAACACGCTTTCTATTTTTAGATTCACAACTAACGGCACCTACTTGTTTATCGACGAATGCGAACGTCACTGTTGGAGAAGCTCTTACTAGACACGACGATTGAATCGACGCTTAATACTGCGAAGTTGCTGACAACAACATCCGAGGGGAGCCGACAATGAAAGAACATTTAATTTTAATTTTTTTTCTTTTAAGATGACTGGAGCCAGGTTTGAACCTGCGATCTCCCGCATAGTAGTCGCGTGTTCTAACCACTATGCCACGGCCGGTTATGTCAGCCTTATTTTTTTTTTTAGGACAGCCGCCAGTCGGTTAGTGGTACCTTCTCTATAGAGTTCGGACGTTCCAGTTGCATGTTCCGCTGTGCGTGTTATGTGGGAGTATGATATGATCATATGATGTTGGCCCTCATATCCTAACGAGATAAATTGGGGTGGTGGCAACGAACAAGAATAGCAATCTAGAGATTGCGAGTTCAAGACCCAGTGGAGTTGTTTGAGACATTGTTTTTTAAGTTCTTTATATTATATTAAATGTTTTATATTATGCTGTATACTAGAAACGGATGAAATATTTATTTCGTCACGTTACAAAGTTCACGAAAAACATTTATCACAGAAACCTAACTTATTTCATGACGAAATGACGAGCAACAGTGAGTGAAAACAAGGCGACAGCTTGACACCGGATGTGCGTGATTTGTGAAAAAGATCAAGTGGGGGAAAAAGCCTTTAAATGAATCACTTTTTTAAAATTCGTGACATTAAGTTCAATAATGTTAAAAAAGTGTTCATTATTTTAAATTATGACTATCTTATTACTACATCGAAAAGTTCCCTTGTGGTAACAAATTTATATCAATTTCTTTAAGTATTGTATCAAAAAAAATTGAAGCTTTTATCTTTCATTTCTGGACAATTTTTAGATTTGTTAGTAAACTTGACTAAATGCGGGTGACCTACGCTCGATTCCTGTCTCTGCCATCTATATTTCTGTTATCAGCATTTCCCTCGATATTCAAGTTCAATATTATAAGTATGTTTTTTTAAATAGTCTCCCTGTCTTTTAACGCAATGCCTTTTTTATCAATTCGCTCGTACAATAAAGCTTTTGATTAAAGCTTACAAAAAACTGCATGTAAAAAACACAAATTGCAATTTTGTGGTTGTACAACTATAATGCAGCTATGGTAAATCTTTGCCTATTAGCGGTCATTGATCATTAAAAACTTTAACATGTTTTCAGTATTATTAATAAAAAGAACCATTTACAGTTTTGTTATCTAGAGCAACAAGCCAACTCCTTAACATTTCGCACTTCCTGCTGCTGTGCTCTTTAAGTTACCTCACCAACCAATGCTAATAGTTCTCAAAATCATGATTTTAACAAAAAAAAAAACACAGCAACAATATTGTCTTGTTTTAATTTTAATTTTTGTTAAGCAACAAGATTTTAGTTTTAACAATATTTCTCATTCTGCAAAAAAATGTATATGTTACTAACTCAAATATTTGTTAAAAAAAAACTAATAGGTAAAATTTGCACAGGATGTAAAAGTTTTCACTATTCCATCGTTTCATGCAAATGAAGCAAAAAAAAACATATTTGTTTCCTTGGAATTGGCTTAAAGAAAGTTTGTTACACACATAATGGGTTACAAGTTTTAACAATGACCATTGTGAGAACTTAAAAACATGTAAAAGCTAAAGGTATAACCAGAAACGGAACCGGAACTAAAATAAATAAAATTGTTAAACATTTCTGTGGTATGTTCGTTAAAGTTCGTTGTAGCCAGTCATGGACAACAATTTTTGGGTAGAGGATTCGTTTAAGGTTACACTGTAATATATCTGTTAAAATGTTGTGTTGCCCTTTCATCACCATTGATTGATTTAATCACCGTTGCATAGTGATCCCAAATAAGACTCACAATTTTACTATAGGAGGCTTAGTTTACAAGATCAATGCATTTACAAATTTTCATATAGATAAGGAGAATTTCTCAGTTGTTCCATAGACAAGACCTAACCACTTCAACCGCTTATTTTACAAGATAAATCCCCTAAGGGAATAATATAAACATGGTGATCACATATTAAGCTCCCTTTTGATACTGGAGGTTTAATTTACGAGATAAATGCGTTCAAAAATTGTCATATAGATAAGGACGATTTCTTTATAGTTTCATAGTGAATTTTAATTCTCTTACTAGTGATTTCCCCGCATAATCAAAACGACCACATATTAAGTTCCTTGCATTATTATTATTATAAGCCTTAAAAACAACTTGACAACATATATATTTACATATATCTTAATGTCTAAGTCAGAGGCCGAAATTATAAGACATTTCCATTCGCATCGTTCTTCGAGGTCTTAAAAAAAACCTTTCGCGCTGGAGTTTCCTCATCCATCCTCACGACATGGCCTAGCCAGCGTAATCGTTGCACTTTGATTCGCTTGACCACATCCATGTCGTGGTATAACTCGTACAGCTCATGGTTCATCCGAATCCTGAACTCGCCGTTTACGCAGATGGGTCCATATATTTTGCGGAGTATTTTTCTTTCAAACAGAGCTGCATCCGCCTACGTAAGCACCCAATATTGGGAGGCATACAACAGGACCGTTAAAATTAGTACCTGGTACAGTTGGACTTTCGTAGTTCGAGATAGGGTGGTGTTTATATAGTGCTAGCGTAGCCCAAAGAAACATCTGTTGGGGAGCACTGGTCTTCGTTTTACCTCAAGTCTTACACTGTTGTTTTTATCCATGTCGGATCCGAGGTATATAAATTAATCCACTACCTCAAAGTATAGTCGATGCCTAATGGGGCTATCGAGGGCAGCCTTGTAATCGGTAATGGGTTTTCTCCAGAATCTGCCGTAGTGTAAATATCTGATCCGTCGTGTATTTGCCTGGTCTAAAGCCGCACTGATATGGTCCAATCAGGTTTTCGACAATTGGCTTTAGACGTTCACACAGTATGCTAGACAGGACCTTATACGCAATCGGTAAGAGGCTAATTCCACAATAGTTTTTACACTCCCTACGGATTTTTGGGCTTCATCTCTGTTCCTGCATTCTTCCATACACACATTATTTCGCTCCTTCAGCTATCGTTTTTTTTTTCGCCTGAACAGCTCGCGTTGCCATTGGCTGCAGTTTGGCCCTGAATGCAGCATCTTGTTCCCAGGAGGGACCGCGCAGTCCTTTCCAATGGCAATATATTGCCATTGTGCGCTAGTATTTTCGGAAGTTAGAGCATCACAAAGTAGTTGAGTGAGTTGGTCGGAATAGGCATTGGATATCTCTGCGATCTGCAGTTTAGCAATGTCCATTTTTCTCTGTGCCTGGTTACGCAGGGTTTTCGCCGTGCTTAGCCTAGTACGCACCTTCACTGCAGTGAGGTGGTGATCCGAGTTGATGTTCGCACCCCTGATCACTCGTACGTCTAAGACACTTGACGCGTACCTTCCATCGATTACCACGTGATCAATTTGGTTTATCGTTACTTGATCGGGAGATATCCACATTGCCTTCTGAATGTTATTGTGGTCAAATCTAGTGGTGCTAATTACCATGTTCCATGCTGCAGAAAAATCAATCAGTCTGATTCCGTTTGGCGATGTGTCAGTATGCAGACTAAATTGTCCGACTATTGGGTTAAAGACATTCTCCCGGCCTGTTTTGTCATTAAAATCTCCCAGCACGATTTTAACATCATGGCCCGGGCTACGGCCATATCTTTCTTCAAGTTGGACGTAGAATTCGTCTTTGATCTCGTTACTTTTCTTCTCCGTGTTGAAGAACAATTTTGCCTTCACTCTTATGGTGACGATTCGTTCACTGACAAGAGTAAACTTAGATATCAAGTGTCGTAGTCTCTTAAGATCCAAACTCATGCTTATCCACGTGGCAGCTGTAGTACACGTCACACATTCTCATCCGCGAGCATTCATATCCAGTCCACCGGATTTCCTGTATAGCAGTAATACCAGCCTTACACTCTTCGAGTTCCGTGAATTGCTTAAGGATTTCGTACGGTTTTGGACGAGTCCTCCAAATTAAACTCACTTTTTCGATTGGACACTTAGTTTACGAGATAAATCCGTTTAAAGTTTCCAAATGGATGTGGACAAGTCCTCAATAGTTTCATAGGAAATTTCCGCCGTCTCCCTAGTGATTTCCCCATCTAATCATAGTGATCACAAATTAAGCTTCTTTTTGTTTACGAGTTTAATGCATTTAGATATGGGTTTGGATGATTTCTCAGTAGTTTCATAGGTATTATCAAATCTTTTTCTATTGATTTCGCCACTTTTTTAAAGAAATCACAAACTAAGTTTCTTTTTGCGATTAAACACTTAGATTACAAGATACAAGCATTTAAAGATATTCATGATTAGGACTATTGAATCTTTAACTAGACGGACTCAACTACAAAGAATAAGCCAGCTAATAGGGAACCGCTGAACAAAGAAAAATTACTTGTGGCACTCGAAAGATAATAGCATGTTCTAACCTCATACTACGGTCAGTCCTTAATTAATCTGCAATTAAAATGTAACTCAACTAATCAATAAATGACCGTTCAAGAAAGCGCAATTCGCTGACAAACTAGTTCATATAACAAGAAAATATTTGAGATACTAAGCGAATAAGACCCATTTTTTATTTAGTCCTAACCGATATTTACTGAATTTCCTTTATTTATAATCAACAAAGTAACTAGTGCAAAAAAAAATTACTACAAAAAATAATTGAAAACAATAAGATGTTTTCATATTTTCACGCCATTAACAAGTTTTGTTGTTAATTAAAACCAATTCTATGAAATGTTCCCCCTTTTTTACAATCGCAAGGCAAAGCAAACAAAAAGAAACAAACTTGTCTGTTGTTCGGCGCCCATTGGTGTGGCCATCCTTACTGTTGTTGTCGTTGCAGCCGTAAACATTTAACGCATATTAACAAAGCGTTCCCTGTTCAGGTCTTTGTCTTCATCACACTCAATGATGCAATGACCTGTCAAAACAATGTCAGACTGTGTCATCTAGTGGAGGACAAGTAACAAAAAAAAATAGCGACCGCTCCAATTATGGTCACAAACAATAGAAGCATCACAAAGGACTACAGACATTGTCCTCGAATACTTTATTTATGTTTCTATTTTCTTGTGTTTTTTAATTATTTTTCTTAGATGGAAAACATAAATGTTTTGTGTGTATGTAATAAGATATTTTATGTCTGCATGAAAGGATAGCATGAGGACAGCAGCAACAGGACAATCCCTACACACCTGATAGACTTGATACTGCGTGTGGTACACAACTTTACACGACTGATATCATCTTTTAAGAAAATCAGATGCTGCTGATATATATACTATTGGCCAAGAAGCTTAGGATGTTACTGTGGCCTTTTTAAGAATTGAAAAGCAGTCGGCAATAGTGGCTCTAGGGATAAACGACGACAAATCAAGTTTTTTTTTATCCATTTGTATTAGTGTATCATTCGATACTTTGGCTAAACGATCAGAAAGATTTTTTATTGTTGATATTAATGGTCAATTCATTGTCACGCATACAGTATAAATCTTAAACCTTGCACTTAGCAAGCGTTTTGTGAACACAAACGGCTGAATATATTCTGAGATGCTCTTAAGACAAATACTCCGAAAAATATTTGGACCCATCATCGTCACTCGATGGGAAGACTGCGCGGTCCATACTGGGGTATGTAAAGCCCTTAAACGATAATGGCTAGTACGATTACGAATGACGACTGCCGCAAGGCCACCCGGGTACAAGATGCTGCATACAGGGCCAAACTGCAGCCAATGGCAAAGCGAGCTGTTCATGAGAAGTACAGGGAGAAGAGGTGGGAGGCTGCTCGGCTCTTCAGGCGAAAAAAACTAGTGCTGAAGGAAGAGAATAATATAAGCCCGAAAATTCTACCAGGAGATAAATAGTAAGGTACATGGAGCATGTCTTACCTCATGTAAAGACAAGGATGGTCTTCTCTTTACTGATTCCGAGAGCGTACTAAGAATATGGAAAGATCATTTCTGCAGCCTATTGATGTCTGAAAATTCGGTTGCTGAAGATTGTGTACCAAACCGAGACCATAAACCGGGACACTCGATGGCCCCCCTCCGAACCAAGCTGAGATAAAATCTGCCATATCCCGCCTTAAGAACAATCAAGCCACTGGTCTTCCAGCTGAGTTGTTTAAGTTGGATGGAGATGAACTTGTTTTAGGCATGCAACAGCTCATAGAGAATATTAGGCTTCAGTAGAGCATGCCAGAGGATTGGAATCTCAGTTTGCTATGTCCTATTTACAAAAAATGTGACCGCAGCGAGTGTAAACACTATCGTAGAAATAGCCTCTTACCGATTGCGTATAAGGTCCTCTCTAGCATACTGTGTGAACATCTAAAGTCGTTTGTGGAAAACCTGATTGGACCATATCAGCGCGGCTTTACACCAGGCAAATCCACGACGGATCAGATATTTACTCTATGGCAGATTCTGGAGAAAACTCAGGAAAAGAAAATCGACACTTACCTCCTCTTTGTTGATTACAAAGCTGCCTTCGATAGTCCCATCAGGCATCGACTATACGAAGCCATATCTGAGTTCGGTATCCCTGCGAAGATAATCCGTCTCTGCCGGTGTACCCTTACGAATACCAAATCCTCTATTTGGATTGGCAAGGATCAACCTGCACCATTAGATACGACGAAAGGTCTTAGACAGGGTGATGGTTTGTCATGCATACTGTTCAACATAGTGATGGAGAAGGTTGTAAGACAGGCAGAGGTAAACATGTCTGGCCACATATTTAATAAGAGCCACATGCTGCTCGCATATGCCGATGCTATCGACATTATCGGTCGGACGATGCGAGAGGTAACAGCTGTCTTCTCATCTGTGCAAAGGGAGTCAACGAAAATGGGTTTGGCAGTAAACGAGGATAGGATGAATTTAATGGTATCATCGAAAAAAGTGTCCTCCCATTGGGGACGCAGCGTGAATATTGAAAACTATTGCTTTGAGGTAGTGGATAAATTCATCCACCTCGGATCCGCCATGGACAAAAACAACAGTGTCAGCCTAGAAATAAAACGAAGAATAGTGCTCCCCAACAGGTGTTTCTTTGGGCTACGCGAGCACTTCATAAACATCACCCAAGCTGGAACTACCAAAGTCCAACTTTACCAGGTACTAATTTTACTGATCCTGTTGTATGCGACCGAAACTTGAGTGCTTACACAATAGGATGCAGATCATGTGGCGGTGTTTGAGAGAAAAATACTCCCCAATATATATGGACCCATTTGCGGAAATGATGAGTTCAGGATTCGGATGAACCATGACATGTACGAGTTATACCACGACTTTGATGTGGTCATACAAATCAAAGTGCAACGATTATGCTGCCCAGCGGCGAAATTAGCAAGGCGTCTTCAAGCAGGCATGCAACAAGGCCTTCGATGACAGGAAAACGTCATGTCTTCAAGATCTTTTTTTCATATGCCTGAAAACAGGCCTTCTCCTTCCTTTCTGAAATATCCTGAGATCAAGTTCCCTCCATTTTTTCAAGACCACTGCTGCAGGTCTTCTTTGAGAAGGGAGAATCAAAGTTTTCAATGATTTGTTATTCACATTCCGTCTCCCTTATCATGGAAGGCATGAAATTTATGTTATGTCAAACAAAACAGCATAAATCGTGAAAAATTCCCCTATTCGATACTTACTAACTTAAAATCGTTTTTTAATTATTATGGCATGTAACTTGATAAAACTAAAGATGCAGAACATCTTCTTTTTAGGGCTACTTTCACGTGCAGCTCTGAGAATTGAGTACCAAATCAATGAGCTGAAAAATTTTGTACTATATACGTAACGAGAAGTATTGTCATGACAACAGTCCATTTGTAACTCAGATCAGTTGTGCAAATGTTAGACACTCTATTGTTTCTCTGGCACGCGTATCTTACAGGTTACACGCAGTTCACCTGTATGACTCTATAACAACCCTTGACAAGGCGTTAAAACAAACACAGTCATGGAAAACCACCAACTTAATCTGGACCCTGCGGTTTTAATCCTAACCAATAGAACAGATTTGCCTGCATTGTTGATTTAAAAGTGATTGACGCAGTAAGTGGTTGACGCGGTAAGTGGTTGACACGGCAAGTGGTTGCCACTTTGCGGAATTCAACATGTTTGTCTTTAAGCTTTCGTGTCTTATTCAAAGGCGGTTGTAAAGTAAAAATTTAATCAATCAATGCGTGAACATTTTCAAGGAACATCTCAATCCTAACTGGGTCACAATGTTTGCATCAGCTATCGTCCGTTCGTACGTACTGCTGTTTGTTCTTTCTTCTACTTAAGCCCATTTCAATCCAGTCGGTGGTTACTTTTTGCGTTAGTGGTGCGGTAGATTTAGTTGTTTTTGTTGCGGTCATAAAGCTTGTTCTGTCGAGTATCGTTAACTGCGGTTGATGCTGGTTTTTACTTGGCCTGCATTGTCTTGAGTATTGTTGGCGGTTAAAGTTGCAACACTGACAGCACACCACTTGACAATGACGACAATTTAACTATCAACGCCCCCAGATTATGTTGTCTTCTTTCCGAGTTGTCTACAATGCGGCGGAAATTGCAAATAAAGACTAGAAAACATCTCATGGATGAAAGGCTTGAGCTGGAGTAAACAAAAACTAACAGGGGCAATAGGGGTGAGATATTAAGAATGGCACAACAACAGTTGTTGAAGTGCTAGGATCAGCACTTGGTATTCATAGTGCCATTACGGTTAGATTGTTGACTATGCATCTTAGCGATGAAGTGAATAACATTGGCAATTGCACAAAGTGCCCCTGACAACTTTCAACCGATGACATTTTTGGAAATGCTTTACATTTTGTATTAGTGTTAAGCGACAATTTTTAAGTTAGTGCACAAAAATGTGGTTAGTATCCATGTTTAATTTTTTTAAATTTGTTTCAGCTCAATCGAACTAGTGGTTCTCGAGTTATGTCAAACAAAAGAGCCTTAACTGTGACAAATTCTCCTATACGATACTTACTAACTTCAAATCAATATTAAATTATTATGGGGTGTAATTTTGCAAAACGCATGATGCAGAAGTTCCTTTTTTTTGGGCTGCTATCAAATCAATGAGCTGAAAAATGTTGTACTGTGTAATGAAACTCCTCGTTTAATGTGATATTTCTATGTAATGGGAAAATGCTACAGTTTCACTTTAAACACTTCAATTTATATAAATGGGACTTTGCTCAGAGGTGGAAAGTTACTGATTGTTACTCACTTGGGATCGGAATCGATTCCTTTGTGGCACTGTCCAAGCAGCTAACTACTTCCGGTGTTAGACCAAGTATTTCCCAGGAAATGACTTTAAAGCAACCGCTTAATAGGTAAGCTAGAGTTAGAAGGCATTACAACCATGTATCCTGAACGGTCAAAGAGACGTCTTAGGAAAGTAGGCTTAAACCGCTGAAGCATGGTTACATCGTGGGATTGGACGTGCAGATAGCAGCCCTATTACCAATCTAGGAGACGAGGGTTAGCAACCCACATCTTCCGAAAACTCAATTGCGAAAATCCATACCGTCTGTTCCATATTGGGCGGCTTCCTGGTCAGCGTCTGTCTCAGAAAGAGCGGCTGAAATGTTTCCTGGCAGTAGGAATAAAATACAGAACCTGGTGGGCTGGGGTTGCCACCCGCCACCAGTACAATGCCAGTGAATAAAATGAGAAATAAAAGAAAAAGAACCCCAACAAAATGTTGCAACCACCGCAAACGTTTTAAAGACCATGATTTGAGAATATGCACTTGGAATGTTAGAATTTTATACCGAGCAGGTGCCTCTATTCAACTGGCGGATGTCCTCGAAGAGTATAAGGCTGACATTACTGCTATACAGGAAATCCGGTGGACTGGATACGGATGCAAGCGGATGAGGATTTTTGACGTGTACTACAGCCGCCACGCGGATAAGCATGAGTTTGGTTGTGGATTTGTGGTCAGCAAGAGACTACCACTCCTGGTCTCTAGGTTTAATCCTGTCAGTGAACGAATCTACATCACGCTGATATGTGCTCATGCTCCGACGGAGGAGAAAAGTGACGAGGTCAAAGACGAATTTTATGCCCAACTTGAAGAAACATATGACCGTAACCCGGGCCATGATTTTCAAATCGTACTGGGAGATTTTAATGCCAAAATAGGCCGGGATAATGTCTTTAGCCCAACAGTCGGCAAATGTAGTCTGCATACTGACACATCGCCAAACGGAATCAGACTGATTGATTTCTCTGCAGCAAGGAACATGGTAATTTGCAGCACACGATTTGACCACAAAAACATTCACAAAGCAACGTGGATATATAAGTAACGAGAAACCAAATTGATCACGTGGTAATCGATGAAAGGCACGCGTCAAGTGTCTTAGACGTACGAGTGATCAGAGGTGCGAACATCAACTCGGATCACCACCTCACTGCAGTGAAGGTGCGTACTAGGCTAAGCAGAGCGAAAACCCTGCGTAACCAGGCACAGAGAAAGCTGGACATCGCTTGATGCTCCAACTCCCGACAATACTAGCGCGCAATGGCAATATATTGCCCACTCGATGGAAAGGACTGCGCGGTCCGTACTGGGGTATATGAAGCCCTTTAACGATAATGCCTGGTACGATGACGAATGCCGCGATGCCACCCGGGAGCAAGATGCTGCATACAGGGCCAAACTGCAGCCAATGGCAACGCGAGCTGTTCATGAAAAGTACAGTGAGAAGAGGCGGGAGGCGACTCGACTCCTCGGGCGAAAAAAAACGACAGCTTAAGGAGCGGAATAATGTGTGTATTGAAGATTACAGGAACAGAGGTGAAGACCGAAAATTCTACCAGAAGATAAATGGTAGGGTACATGGAACAGGTCTTCCCTCCTGTAAAGACAAGGATGGTCATCTCGTTACTGACACCGAGAGCGTACTGAGAATATATAAAGATCACTTCTGCAGCCTATTGATGTGTGAAAACTTGACGGAAGAAGACTGTGCACCAATCCGAGATAATAACATCGAGTGTCCACCTCCGAGACAAGCTGAGATAACACTGCCATATCCCGCCTAAAGAACAACAAGGCCGCTGGGGCTGATGGTCTTCCAGCTGAGTTGTTTAAGGTGGGTGGAGATGAGCTTGTTTTATGCATGCAACAGCTCATAGAGAATATTTGGATTCAGGAGAGCATACCAGAGGATTGGAATCTCAGTGTGTTATGTCCAATCTACAAAAAAGGTGACCGTTGTGAGTGTAAAAACTACCGTGGAATTAGCCTCTTACCGATTGCGTATAAGGCCCTGTCTAGCATACTGTGTGAACGTCTAAAGCCAATTGTGGAAAACCTGATTGGACCTTATCAGTGCGGCTTTAGCCAGGCAAATCCACGACGGATCAGATATTTACGCAGCGTGAACGTTGAATACTATTGCTTTGAGGTAGTGGATGAATTTATCTACCTCGGATCCGCCATGAATAAAAACAACAGTGTCAGCCTTGAAATAAAACGGAGAATAGTCAGGTGTTTTTTTGGACTACGCGAGCACTTCATAAACACCACCCTATCTCGAACCACCAAAGTCCAGCTGCACCAGGTAGTATTTTTGCCGGTCCTGTTGTATGCCTCCGAATCTTGGGTACTTACACAGGCAGATGCAGCTCATCTGGCGGTGTTTGAGAGAAAAATACTCCGCAAAATATATGGACCCATTTGCGTAAACGGCGAGTTTAAGATTCGGATGAACCATGAGCTGTACAAGTTATACCACGACATTGATGTGGTCAAGCGAATCAAAGTGCAACGATTACGCTGGCTAGGCCATGTCATGAGAATGGATGAGGAAACTCCAGCGCGAAAGGTATTCTATCAAGACCTCGAAGGACGGCGCAAAAGAGGGAGACCGCAACTACGTTGGAAGGACCAGGTGGAGGAATCACTGACGCTGCTTGGTAGAACTGACTGGAGACGGTGCGCACAAGATCGAAGCGAATGGAAATCTCTAATCATTTTGGCCTCTGACTTAGACACTAAGATGTTGTCAAGTTGTTTTAAAGGCTAATAATAATAATAATAAATAACTATTTCATAATCAAACTTTTTCAAGCTGATACTTTAAATTTTTTTGCTTAACCCATGGCCACAAGTTAAATATAGCAAATGACATTAGGAGATTTTCCCATCATCTTACCAGACTTTGGCTCAGGCGACGCCACTGAAGAAGAAGTTAACCTTTGTAAAACTTAGTGTGCAATGTTGCAGTTCTTCCAGCAACATTTTTTTGCCTTACGTGTGAACAAAGTTATAAAATATAACTTTAAAAGGCCAATAACTAAGAAGCCAATATGAAACTTTACCTACCACTAGCACCATATATATTGAAAAATGTTATTGTGATGGCATCCCATGGTAGCGTTTCTCTAAAACCCCACTGAGATGCAAAACATTCACGCACAACATTCGATTTTGTATGTAAACTTGCTAGTTCGTGCAAGAAAAATACCTACCCATGAAAGTAATAATGTTAGAAGCCATATCAATTTCAAGGCAACATGTAGTTTGTTGAATTATATACAGGCATGCAGGCAGCAATAAAGCATCTTCAGAAAGTGATAATCTCTAAGGACGACGTGTAAATCAACGTGATACAGCTGCACAGTCATAGTATTTCTACATACAAGGCACACACATAGATTGCACAGTGGTTGCAGGCCAATCATGTGGTAAGAAACGAATTGGTTTTAGATTTCAATTATTAATTATTTTTAAAGTCATAGTTCACAGAACCACTTCACACTTGTTAACGGAAAACTCTTATTAGAGAAACAAGCTAAAATCATTTGCAGATTTTTCTACGGCCTTGAAATTACTCTTGAACTGCTAAAAGGCTCCAAATTTATGGCGTCGTTCCTATATGACCACCTTGACCGAGCAAGGTATATTAATATGATTTTGAGGCACCAGGCAAAAAATTGCTGCAAGACAACAACTAAATTTAATTATCATAAAACAAGTAAGAACCTGATATTATCGGTACAAATACAATAAAGAGTAGAATAAAACACGCTCATGTGTTTTGGATTGAGTAGATCGCGTATCATCTCTTTCTTTGGTTTTCATTGAAGTGTAAACTTTTTTTTCCACTTTATCTGTTTCACTCAGTGAAGTAACTGTTGTTCCTCTTTTATAGATATTCCCGATCGTACGCTTTGCCTTGATGATGTTGTCTTCCTTTTTTTATTCTTTTTACAAAAAGTAATGGTATAAGTTTTATCTGTGGCAAATTTTAATAAAATTTCACGCAATTCACGCACTCCACATATTCCAAACACAGATGACAAGAATACCGATATATCTGTGTGGTGTGTATGTAATCATACAAGTATTTTTGATACTTGGTACTTTCACTCTCTCATACCTATTCTATCGTTATCTAAAAGAGAAATATTCCATACGCACTCAAACCAAAAAGAGCGAAACAGATTCAAGCAGATATAAGAAAATTGAAATACATACAACAAGTGTGTTTGGATGGTTCTTTGCAGACCTATAGCCTCTAAGTCAAGACATCGGCGATTTGCTTGTAATTAATATGTATATGGAATTGCTGTCATGATGACGTATGATTTATTCGTAATTTTAATAAGAAGTGATATGGGTAAATCCGAAATAATGTATACCAAGGAAAGAATTTCAGAGTTGTTAAAATCACATATATTTGTAAATCCATAAATGGGCTATATATTCAACCCTCAAAATATATACAGCATAAACATTTTCGGTAATCAACTTATGAATGGCAGATTTAAACTTACACCTACCTTGTGTTTTTATTTGTTTTTCTAAAATACATGTTTTTTAGATGTTCATAAAAATGGTAAAAACCACCATATTTGTTTTATGTTTCATACTAATCTTAAAGTCTAATCAATTGTCCACAATTAAATGTAAAAAACGCATCGGTAGGTCATTCAGATGATATAAATAATGTTAAGTAAAGATGGGCATTCGGCATATAACGTCCGCAACGTAAAACAAGGTTTTTTAAATTTAACTGCTTTAATATTTAGTTTTTTCTCAATCGAAGTACGTTTGTAAAGAGAGCCAATAGCGCGCTTAAAATATATATAAAAAAATATGTTTATTTACACCATTTAACAGAAAAATATGAATGACAAAGTGTATAACGTCCGCAACGGAATGCATTTTTTTCGAAAATTATATTTATTAAATAAAGCAATTGTGAACTCATATGTAGTGTACAATGTGCAAGAGTTCTAGAACTTCAGGTAGACATTACCTGGGGGTATCATGTCATGCAACTGACATGTATTCTAACTGAAGCTTTGTCAAATTTGCCAAACCTCTGTGTATTTTGAACGTGCTTCGGTATTACTAATATTGTTTCATAAATATACAAATGACTGAAACTGGAGAAAGGTCAAAACGATTTTGTAATAATTTAAGAAATAATGAACATCAACTGATGTTGCACAAAAAAAGCTGTTGTAAAGCGGAAAGTTTGGCAACTGGTACGATCTCAAAATTATATTTTAAAAAATGCTCAGGATTTTTACATACTTGCAAAAGGGCATATAAGTGGTACATATATTCTTAATATATGCTTCTAATAATGACATAAAGACCACAACTGAAGATATATCCCAAAAATGGTTAAATGTAAAAAATATTCCTGGTGTAAAATCACATCATTATTTTGCGACCCATTCTAATAATCCCACCATTAAAATGGCACGTACAGCAGGGTCCAAAAAATACCTAATTAAATAAAATATACCAAAGAATGTTACATCAAATGAATATTGTTGTTTTATTTGTATAAATAATATAATAGGAAAAAGTATAACGTCCGCAACGTAACGTCCGCAACAGACGATTTTCTAATTTTCGGATGAACCAAAAAATTTGTAACTGTCATAAAAGCGTTTTTAGAATCCTTGATTATTCCTCTTTCCTTTATGTATTTAAATTTTTTCAGTTACTATGCAATATTTGCTGAAATAGATGCAAATACAGGTTGACATCCAAAACTACTTCCATATTTTGTAACGTCCGCAACGGCACTTTAGGCACGAATATCTCTTTTGTCAAAAGTAGTTAGGCAAAAAATTAAATGTCATTTTAAAGTACTTTCAAATAACTGTTGTTGCTGAAGTTTATATATAAATATCTCACTCATAACGCAAACGGGATTAATATAACAAAACATAAATGCGTACGAATGTAACGACCGCAACGCAGGATTTACCCATATGTTACGTATACATGAAATTAATTATTCTATAAATACTAGAGTAGCAGCGAAAATTCAACGTTGGATTTTAGGTAATGTTCGAGCGAAATATTATGTCAGTTGTTATAAAAAGTTATGGTCAAAATTTGAGCAAAATCGGACAACTTTAAGCCGTGCCCCACAGAGGGCAAATCTATATACATATATGAAAACGAGTTAGTGTTTGTTTGCATTTTTAGAAATTTTACAGATATAACCAGGATATTTGGAACTAAGGGACGAGGTGGCGTCCACACACATCAACATCCGACTATCACATATTTGCGAGAAAAAATCACAGTTCCTTAATCGAATATTGTTAAAAATGTGACGAAAATCGTCCGAACATATATGCCTCCTACATATACAGTTCTAAATACACAATATTGACCTTTTAAACTCTAACCACCAATAATATACTCGCCCTTTATTTATTCTTGAATATCACCAACCAACCCAATCTGCATGCACTGTTTCAATTACTTCAATGCAAACAACAATACCAACGACCACACGACCGCCGCAAAGACGCATTCGGGAATGCACGCGACTGTCACCAAAGATACACTCGGCAACGAACAGCGAATGGGCCCGATAACCAACATCCAACATTCACTTTCAGGCAACGACACCACAATGGAAAGTGTTAATCGATGCAGTGTGATGCGATATAATTCTCATTACCTCGAGAGCCCTTTTGCTTGGTAAATTCGTCGGTTGCTACCGCAGCGAATTTTATTGCTAAGTTGCTCTGTACCCGACCTCCCCTGCCCTTCTCATGGCAATATCGGACTTCGCTCTGTTAAATCGGACATCGGTCTGTTGAATTGGACTTCGGTGTATTGAATCGGACTTCGGTCTGTTAAATCAGACGTCGGTCTGTTGAATCGGACTTCGGTCTATTAAATCGGACTTCGGGCGGTTGAATCGCACTCGGACTTCGGTCTGTAAAATATGACTTCGTTCTGTTAAATTGGACTTTGGTCTGTTGAATCGGACTTCAATCTGTTAAATCGGACTTCGGTCTGTTAACTCTGACTTCGGTCTGTCGAATCGGACTTCGGTCTGTTGAATCGGACTTCAGTCTCATAAATCGAACTTCGGTCTATTAAATCGGACTTTGGTATGTTAAATTGGACTTCGGTCTATTGAATCAGACTTCGGTCTGTTAAATCGAACTTAGGTCTGTTGAATCGGACTTCGGTCTATTGACTCGGACTTCGGTCTGTTGAATCGGACTTCATTCTGTTATAGCGAACATCGATCTGTTAAATCGGACTTTGGTCTGTTATATCGGATTTCGGTCTGTTAAAACTGACTTCGGTCTGTTAAATCGGACTTCGGTCTGTTGAATCGGACTTCGGTCTGTTAAATCGGACTTCGGTCTGTTAAATCAAACTTCGGTCTGTTAAATCGGACTTCGGTCTGTTAAATCGGATTTCGGTCTGTTAAATCGGAATTCGGTCTGTTGAATCGGTCTGTTATCTGTTAAATCGAACTTCGGTCTGTTAAATCGGGTTTCGTTCTGTTAAATCGGAATTCGGTCTATTGAATCCGGTTGCACACCTTTCGGTCTGTTACACGAAGATACTCTTCGCTCCTATGGAATTAGAAATTAGCGACGTAGCAGCATCCTGATACTAACACTCCGTCGGGTACGATTATTAGTTCGGTAGCGAATTCGCAATCGATATAACTACGAGTTTCAGAAGTAGATCTACAGAAGAACACGAGTCATCAACACGATCCTGAGTTGCGGATACCAAACTGATTTACGACAAGAGCCGAATCATCGATACTACCACGAGCTGCAGATGTCGATTTGCTGAAAAAAGTCACCCCCACAGCCTGAGTTGCGAGTTCGAAGCTGAATTAGCAACAACCTCGAATTAACAATATATTCACGAATTGCTGACATTAACCTGAACCACCGACAAACCCGAATAATCAAGATAACCCAGTATTTCTGATATAAACCCAAATTAGCAACACCCTTCAAAATTGTTGACATTAACCCGAACTACAGACAAACCAGAGTCATCAATCATAACTTGCTGATATTAATCTGAAACCCCGACAAAATCCGAATCACCAAGCTGACCACATACTGTTGATATTAATCGTAACCACCGACAAATCCGAATCATCAGTACGCTGCCGAGTTGCACGTATGGGCCTGAATTATCGAAAGTAATTACCACGTTTCTGGATATCGAAACGATCCTGACCTACCTGACCTCTACAGTTTTGGGAGTAAAGTATAAAGTTCTCGTTCATCTAAAATCGGCCTGGGTACAAATTACCAACAAGACAACAACGCTATCACTGAAGCCGAATCAGAATTGTTTTCGTCTCTAAATACTTTATACAGTAGATTATAAGTATGGTCAGGGAAAATCCTTAAGGCGACCCTGGCGACGACTGGATTTACCTCAACCGACGATAAAACCACGTTACAAGAAGAATTAATTAAAAACCTGATCTTGACCTATCTGGGGCACGGGAAATAGCTATTCGCTCTCATTAAAATTACCGTCATGGATATTTTATATCCGTTCGCAAAATTTTTAAATTTCCGCAATAAAATCGTCCATATATTTCGCTGCCGCCCTAATGAAGACGTTTTAAATGCCACCAGTCAAGATTAAAATAAATCACTACTTACTATGCTACTTTGGAATACTACAGACCCATATGTATAATACAAAAAAAAGTTTAAAATTCAATCATTCTTTTTAATATTTTGGGAGTAATATTTAAAAAAATATCTTTACAAATGATTGAACTATTTTAGTGTTAAAAAACATTACTAAACAGAAGAATATTATATTAATTATTATAATTTAATTATCATTGTATGTTCCACCCCTGGCAATGTGTAGTTAATTGCGTATTAGACTTGTATATGCGTTATGCCACAAAGCGTCAACAGTTTGGACATTTAACACATTCCGCCTGTAACGATATTTGATGTCGTTAGCAAGGTGTTTTAGTTAATAACCATTAATTGTCAATTACCGACATCTACTGTGGGCAGCTACAACTTCATTATGTAGCGTGTTAATTAGGTGTGAGTGACAATTGCCTTTCGCATGGGCGATTTACGTATGCTAACTATTTAAATGAAGATGGCGTGTAGTTAATAGCGGACATTTTGGTATTTAACATTATAGTTAACCGATTAAGTTTTGTTGTTGTAAATGGTAATAAAAAGTTCATCAGCAAAGTCATATCTATAGTGCCGACATATAGATTAAGTTTTTTCTGTATGTAGGGCCAAAACCACTTCTTCCACAAATCGGAAAAAGACATTCCTCTAAAGATCAAAATTATCAAACTTTTTTTGTCATGTCTTCTTCTCACACGGATCAAAAATAATCCGGAATACTATTTTTGTATTGAACTCGTATTACCATTTTTTGAGATAATTCGGTCACCAACGTTTGGCTTAACAAAGTAATGGTCTCACGCGCTGTATGGCATGTTACACCGTCGTGTTGGAAATGTGCAATGACATGATAAATAAAAAAAATCAATTGATCGTCCACTGGCTCTAGTTCTTCTACCAGTTGGATATATGAATATAGGCCAAGATCTTTCCGTAGCATTTGCAGAGACCGAGTTGCTGAGAAAGACGTCGGTTCGATAAATTCGAGTCCCCTGTCACACTACACTACTCACACACACGTCTACAGCGTAGACCCTTAAAAATTTTGAAAATAAATTTGCAAGATTTGTAAACGTTGTTCTGATGTAGTTTTTACATAGTGATTTTCCAAAGTATACTAAAAGAAAGTCTATCACACTTTATTAGTATGACAGCTAGATTTACACTTATACCTATCAGAATTTCTATACGTCAAGAAAAATACCCCATACATAGGTTATTTACAAATGTTTCCTCTGATATACTCTAAAAATTTAACCATTGTAGTATAACTACAATGAATATTGCTTAATTTTTCTATCTAAATGATTTATTACCGATTCGCTCTCCTGAAAAGTAATATAAAAATACATACCTGTAAAGTAAATTAAAAAAAAATCACTGTTTTAGTCTGCGCAGCTACTATGTGTCCTCAACTGCCTGGTGTACGGAACATTATATGATACAGTTAATTGAAGTGCGTGGGCAGCGCCACGGCAGTTTTAACTTATTTATTTGGGCCCCGGCTCTAATTTTTACCTACCATTCCGATGTTTGGAGACCAAGAGAATAGTATATTTTTGACATTGTTTTGGATACTGCCCAATATTCTGAAAAATGATTTTTAAAAGCATAATTACTGTATGCCAACCCTCAGAGGCTATAACTTTTCAACCATAACATAGATTTGCTTCTGTAATACCTCATTAAGTTTTTTGGGAAGTCAGTTTTACGCAGAAGTTTCACTCATTTAAAAAAAATCTCTTTCTGAAATCTTCATGCTTCCCAACGCGAGCTAGGACTATCAAGAGGTCAACAGTACCACTTGGTAAAATTTTCGTATCAATCTGTCTTTGGAAAAGCCGTCAGAGCGATGAAAAGGGGGCTTGGCACTTCCACTTCCTCCCTGGCTGTAATTAATACTACTCCAACAACATATATACCAAATTTCATCTTCATACCTCTGTATGGGTGGTGCCACGCCCCCTTATCCAATCACAAACAAATATAGCCTGGGACTATCTACAGGTCAACAGTACCACTTGGTAAAATTTTCGTATCAATCGATCTATTAGAAAAGCCGATAGAGCGATTTTTGAAAAGAGGACGTGGCACCGCCCACTTCCGCCCTAGTTGTAATTAATACTGCTCCAACAACATATATACCTATCGTCTCAAAAAATATATATCTGAAGTTTTCGGTTTGTGCTCATTTAAAAACAAAAAAAAATCTCTATCTGAACTCTTAATGCTTCCCAACGCGAGCTAGGAATTGATTTTAGACACAAAGTTTATTGGTGAATTTGTTGCATGGTCGGTCGGTTGAACAAATTGTACAGCAGGAGGAAACAAAAGGTACTGAATTTGAACGTTAAAAAACTAGAGTTGCCATATTGGATGCATGCGATCCAATTTCACGACCATATGATTGGGGTATTGCCAGGTGGGAAAAATCAAGGAATATATGAATAACAACCCTGGAATCGACAGTGCGCCAAGAAGATGTTGTTATGTATTTGAAGATAATATGTAGATGGCTCCAACGATGATAGGGAAGTCGGAAGTGGAACATTTATTTTGGCGTTACGCGGGATTTTGAGTTGATATTCGTATATAAGGCAAGATTTTAGAGGAAGCCGGACATTTATACCTGTGTCGTCTGAGTGATCCGTGCCGTGAAGATATCACCGTAAATACTAAAGTGCAAAGTAACAATAAGTAAAAAAAAACAGTTTGTCAACCTGTGTTCGTTTATTTGTTTCGCACTCAACGTTAAAATAAAATATAAAAAAAAAAAAAAATCGGGAAGATCGGTTATTTTTTTTAATTCATTGTACTCTTTATTAGCCGGTGGTGAACAAAAATTGAATGTGAGTGTCGTATTAGTAGTTTGTTGTTAAAGGTATGATAACCGATTTGTCTGTGTGTTATTTGTTGTTTATTAGTTCACACAAGCCCAGAGTCCAACGTTGGCAAAGCTGGTCTCCTGTCTTTCAACGAGAACAGGGACCAGCAACATTTTAAACCTGGTGTGCGGACAAATCCGAAGGACGTACGGTCGACAAGCCTTAAGACCGGTGCCCAAAGGTGACGCCAATGAAACTGTAAATCTGGGCTAATCCTGAGCAAAGACCAATTTGGAGGCCAGAGAGAAACTGCAGCAGGGATCGTCATACCTGAAAAACAAAAAGTAGAAAAAAAGACGTTAATAAGGTAACAAATAATGAACGTAAAGATTGTTTGACGACCCTGTGAAATTTTAAGTAAAAATGCAGAAACACTAAAAATTGATAAAGAATAAAAATATGAAATTACGGCGTAGCGGAAAAAAACAGAAATATTAATTTAAACAAAGAGACAAGAAAAAAATACGAGGGCTGCTATATATATTTCTGGCCTAGGCAACAATAAGTGTTGCCAGGTGCAATCTGATATTTCCATTGGAAAGGTTGACATTTTTTAGCATAACATCACTCAGGACGTGTTGTCATTTAATCGTGAATTGTTAAACTTACAGAGCTTTGAACAATTCAATTCCGTTAAAAAAATGGAATTGACACGTGAGCATTTTCGTGCGATCATTTTTCACAACTTTCGACGTGGATTATCCAGACAAGAGTGCATCGATGAACTTAAGTCTTTGTATGGTGATCAAGCACCATCATATAGCACCGTGAAAAACTGGTATAACGAATTTAATCGTGGTCGCAGTTCGCTCAACGACGAATTCCGTGAAGGTCGTCCAAAAACGTCCGTTGTGCCAGAGAACATTGATGCCGTGCGTGAACTAATAATGCAAGATCGTCATGTGACATACCGGGAGATAGAGGCATCCTTGGGCATTTCTCCCACCAGCATACATTCGATATTACATAAACACCTGATCGTAAAAAAGGTTTGTTGTCGTTGGATCCCGCACAATTTGACAATCGCTCAAAAAAAGGCTCGTGTCGATTGGTGCAAAGAAATGTTGAAAAAATACGATCGCGGTGCTTCAAAAGATGTTCATAAGATCGTCACAGGTGACGAATCTTGGATCTATGCGTATGAGCCCGAAACAAAACAACAATCGACCGTGTGGGTCTTCGAAGACGAGCCAAATCCAACGAAAGTTGTTCGTGGAAGAAGCACTTCGAAGCAAATGGTCGCCTGTTTCTTCGGCAAAACTGGTCATGTGGCGACTGTTCCGCTTGAGCAACGAAGGACGGTCAATTCTGAGTGGTACACCACAATTTGTTTGCCTGAAGTCTTCGGAGAAATTCGAAAAACAAACAAGAGAAGACGAATCATTCTTCACCATGACAACGCGAGCTCTCACACATCGGCTCAAACCAGCGCCTTTTTGACCGGCCAAAACGTCGAATTGATGGGTCATCCGCCGTACAGCCCTGACTTGGCACCCAATGACTTCTTTTTATTCCCGCACATCAAGAAAAAAATGCGTGGTCAACGATTTTCGTGCCCAGAAGATGCTGTTGAAGCGTTCAAAAACCATGTTTTGGAGGTGTCTCAATCGGAGTGGAAAAAGTGCTTCGACAATTGGTTTGAGCGCATGCAAAAGTGTATAAATCAGGCTGGAGAATACTTTGAAAAACAATAAAACAATTTTTGATGATAAATATTCGCATTTTCATTATTAGGCCAGAAATATATATAGCAGCCCTCGTATAAATCAAATAGGTTAAGTTGGTGTTAGTAATGTTTGTGTCGTCTGTAGTGTTTTAAAAAAAAATATATATATGTCTAAAATTAAGAAAAGTGTAAGGGTTATTAACATCATTTAAAAACAAATAAATATCAGTGAGTGTAGGATTTGGTTTAACGACGACTAGAAGAGATCGCGTTAAAGATTTGTGTCTTTTGGTACCGTGAATGTGCGGGAAATGTTTACTAGTTAAAAGAGCTCTAGGTTAACTAGGTATTTAAAGTTCAGCAAAATCGTAGCGGGCCTATAAGTGGCAAACTTCTAGACGTGATAAAGGCGAATCCGAGCAATGACTCAATAATTTCACGTGGTGTTAGTGATTCAATATTTTTGTTGTAATAGTTTTAAGCTATGTTGTATATTAGATTAGGAACAATTCAAATCAATAAATGTATACGTGTTTGATGTATTTGAAAATTGAAATTATGTCGTGCTAAAATCATTTGTGAAGGGGGGACTTGTTTGACAGGGAAATGATGTGAGTGTGTGTGGTTTGTGGGGTCCTAAAGATGGCGATAAAGGAAGTTTAGGACCATGGTAGGGCGGGCAGTGTGGAAGCGCATCACCAAGCTTCCTTGTGAAAGGTGCATGTTGTGTTGTTTTAAAGTGTTTGTTTGTTAATTTGTTGTAATGTTCTTAAATTTTTATGTTCGTCTCCCAAGGGCTAAGGTTGGAACGGGTTAGACCCACTGAGAGTACCGCTAGCAGCCGGAGGACCAACCTTAGTGCCAATTAAAAAGGGTCACGTAACAAATTTTTCTTAAAATTCATCGTAGATTCCGATTTTGGTTACGATTTTTGCAAATAAAAAAATTGCCCCACCTTACTGTTCATATCTCTAGGCGAACAGAAATATAATGTGGAGTTTAGCAGTTATAACTGTTTGTTTTAAAAAGGATGTGGAACAGCCGATTTCAAATTAAAGTAACTGTGATTCATACTGCAACAACAACAAATGTAACAAATCTCATCTTCATACCTCTGATAGTTCATGAGATATAGCCCTTTTAAGATGTATAGGCGGTGCCACGCCCCTTTATCCAATCACAACCAAATATAGCTTGGGACTATCAACTGGTCAACAGTACCACATGGTAAAATTTTCTTATCAATCGATCTATCAGAAAAGCCGCTAGAACGAATTTTGAAAAAGGGGCGTGGCACCGCCCACTTCCACCCTAGCTGTAATTTATACAGCACCAACAACATATATACCAAAACTCATCTTCATACCTCTGATAGTTCATGAGATATAGCCCTTTTGATTTTCAAGTTGTTTGGGTGGTGAAACGCCCCTTTATTCAATCACAACCAAATATAGCATGGGACTATCAACAGGTCAACAGTACCACTATGTAAAATTTTCGCATCAATCGTTCTATTAGAAAAGCCGTAAGAGCGATTTTTGGAAAGAGGGCGTGGCACCGCCCACTTCCATCCTGGCTGTAATTAATACTGCACCAACAACATATAAACCAAATCTCATCTTCATACCTCTGATAGTCCATAAGATATAGCCCTATCGATTTTCAATTACAACCAAATGTAGTCAGGAACTATCTATAGGTCAACAGTACCTCATGGTAAAATTTTTTTATCAATCGATCTATTAGAAAAGCCGTTAGAGCGATTTTTGAAAAGGGGGCGTGGCACCACTTCCATCCTGGCTGTAATTTATACTGCTCCAACAACATATATACCAAATCTCACCTTCATACCTCGGATAGTTCATGAAATATAGCATTTTAAATTTTCAAGTTGTATGGGCGGTGCCACGCCCCTTTATCCAATTACAACCAAATGTAGTCAGGAACTATCTACAGGTCAACAGTACCTCATGGTAAAATTTTTGTATCAATCGGTCTATTAGGAAAGCCGTCTGAGCGATATTTGAAAAAAGGGGCGTGGCGCCGCCCACTTTTGGAAAAAATAAAACCTTTTAAACCATCCGGAAGCTATAGCGAACAAAACAAAAAAAAAATTTTGAAAATCGGTCCAGCCGTTTTTGAGTTTTAGCGAGACAACTGCACATCGATTCATTTTTATATATAAGAAGATATAAAAATTAAAAATAAAAAATATATAATAAATGTATAGTAATTCATCAATTGAGATCAGCTTGGCCGATTTTGCTCAAACTTTTTTTCAGTTGTTCGTTATTGCCAGGAGAAGGTTTATGTGAAAGAAAATTTTGGGAAAATCTTCCGGAAAAGTCGGAAAATTGCCTTTTAGTATGGAATTTTGTGTGCAATTGTTACAGAATGGCTTTTCGAATACAAAAATGGAAAATTTTTGTGAAAAATTCCTGAAAAATTCGAAAAATTTTAGACTTTTTTTACGAAATTTTGCATATTATCGTATGACTTTATGGTTTTGGACGATGTAACAGTGAAAAATTTCGGATAATTATTCCGAAATGACTTTCCAAATGGGATAATAGAAAAATTCTTGGTGGAAAACTCGGAAAATTCAGGAAAAACTCGAAAAATTTGGATTTTTTTCGGAAACATTTTGCACCACAAATTGAATTTTTGTATTACATTTTGTGTGTAATTGTTCCGTTGTGGCTTTTCGGTTGGAAAAATAGAAAATTTTGGTTGGACAATTATGGAAAAATTCCAAAAATTTAAATTTTTGTTCAACGAAATTTTACATTTTATTGTAAGTTAATTATTCGACTGTTGAGTAACCTAATCGGCATGCTACCACCGATGCGTCTTAGGAACTAGGTAACAGAAGTTACTGAAACTCAACACAGGCTCTCTTAGTGGCTTTGGCAGCCTCAAGAAACAAAGATCGGGAGCGGTGGCCTAATAAGCCACTCTCCTTAAACAAAAAATTTATTATGAAAACACGAAGAAAACGAAAAACAAGAACCCCCCCAAATGTTGACGAAAAGATATAAGGACCATGATTTAAGGATATGCACCTGGAATGTCCGAACTCTATACAGAGATGGTGCCTCTATCCAACTGGCGGATGTCCTCGACAAATACAAGGCTGACATCACCGCCATACAGGAAATGAGATGGACGGGACAGGGATGCACACGACGGAAGAACTGTGACATCTTTTACAGCTGCCATGCAGAAAGACACGAATTTGGATGTGGTTTCATAGTCGGCAAGAGACTTCGACACCTGGTCTCGCGGTTTAACCCTGTAAATGACCGTATAGCCACCATTCGCATCCGGGCGAAATATTTTAACATTACGCTGATTTGTGTACACGCCCCGACGGAAGACAAAGACGATGACATCAAAGATGCATTCTATGAGCGCCTGGAGGATATAAAGATAAAGATATCCACAAGGCAACCTGGATATCTCCCGATCAAAATACAAGAAATCAGATTGATCACGTGGTAATTGATGGAAGGCATTTCTCAAGCGTTATGGACGTGCGTGTGATGCGCGGTGCAAATATCGACTCGGATCACCACCTAGTTGCAGCCAAGGTACGCACACGATTAAGTAGAGCTAAAAACACTCTTAATCAAACGCAAAGGAAGCTAGACATCACAAAGCTGCAGACCACTGAGATAGCCAATGCCTACTCCAACCAGCTCTCTCAATTACTCCATACAAATCCCCCTAGTTCTGATGTTCCCGACATGCAGTGGCAGCATATTGCGAATTCTATGACCACTGCCGCAACAACCGTACTGGGTTATGAAAAACCACGCTCAGACAAGCCCTGGTACGATGACGAATGTCGCGAAATGTCTGAGGAAATGGATGCTGCATACAAGGCAAAACTGCAGCCAATGGCGACGCGTGCGGTGACGGAGCGTTATAAAGAGAAAAGGAGGGAGATGAAACGCCTGTTCAGACGGAAAAAGCGTCTGTGGATGAAAAGAGAGAGCCAGGATATCGAAAACTACAGGGATAGAGGTTAGGCCCGAAAGTTCTACCAAAAGGTTAAAAGTAAAGGTTTTGGAACAGGGATCCCCACCTGTAAGGACAGAGACGGAAATCTGGTCACGGACACTCAGAGTGTGCTGCAAATATGGAGGGAACACTTTCAATCTCTTCTCGTTCCCGAAGGCAGCATAAGTGACGGAATCGCACCAATCATCGACGATGGAGTAGATTGTCCACCACCGAGCCAAAACGAGATCAGCACGGCAATTGCCCGGCTTAAAAATAATAAAGCTGCGGGAGCCGATGGACTGCCGGCAGAGCTTTTTAAAGCCGGCGGCGATGACCTGGTAACATGCATGCACCAGCTCATAAACACGATTTGGCTCAGGGAATGCATGCCCGATGATTGGAATCTGAGTGTCCTATGTCCCGTGCTTAAGAAAGGCGATCCTAGTGTGTGTACCAACTATCGCGGGATTAGCCTTTTACCCATCGCATACAAGGTCCTGTCTAGTGTGTTATGTGAAAGACTAAAGCCCCTCCTGGCGAACCTGATTGGACCTTATCAGTGTGGCTTTAGACCTGGTAAATCCACCACAGACCAGATATTCACGCTACGACAAATCCTGGAGAAGACCCAAGAAATGCAGATCGATACCTACCATCTGTTCATCGATTACAAAGCTGCATTTGACAGTCCGATACGACAGAAATTGTTGGATGCTATGGCTGAGTTTGGTATCCCCGCAAAACTAATTCGACTCTGCGGGATGACACTGACTGACACGAAGTCTTCAGTGAAAATTGGCAAAAATCTGTCAGAGCCATTTTCTACCAAGCGAGGCTTTAGACAAGGCGATAGTCTGTCCTGCGATCTCTTTAACATCGTAATGGAGATGATCATGCGGAAAGCAGCAGTAAACTGGAATGGCACCATATTTAATAAAAGCCACATGTTGCTCGCATATGCTGATGATATAGATATTATTGGACGTGGACCCCGAGATGTTACTGCGGCTTGTTCGAGCATTAAAAAGCAGTCGGCGGAAGTGGGTCTGGTGATAAACGAGGACAAAACCAAGTTATTTGTTTCAACGAACAAAGAGTCCACTCGTCTGGGACGCTGCGTGAACGTTGACAACTATAATTTTGAAGTGGTAGATGATTTTGTCTACCTTGGCTCCGCCATAAACAAAAATAATAATGTCAGCCTAGAAATCAAAAGACGAGTATTGATCGCAAACCGCTGCTACTATGCGCTAAGCAAGCGATTTAACGACAAAGCGCTCTCTCGAAAAACAAAGATCCAGCTCTACCAGACTCTGATCCTACCTGTCTTGCTCTACAGCGCAGAATCGTGGGTAATGACACAAGCGGATCAATCTATTCTGGGAGTCTTCGAGAGAAAAATACTCCGCAAAATATTTGGACCCATCATCGTGAACGGCGAGTACCGTCGTCGAATGAATCATGAGCTGTATGAGCTGTACAACGACATCGACGTGGTCAAGCGCGTTCAAATAGACCGAATGCGCTGGCTTGGACACGTTGTACGAATGGACGACAACGCTCCGGCTCGAAAAGTCTTCGGCAATAAACTCGATGGGCGGCGCAGGAGGGGGCGACCAAAACTCCGATGGATAGACCAGGTGATGGAAATGTTAAGTAAGCTTGGTATGACGAACTATCTACGGTGCGCAAAAGACCGAAGCGCTTGGAATGGCTTTCTACGTGCGGCTACTGATAGATGAATTTCTGTTGTTGCTGCCAGTAAAGAAGAAGAAGAAGAAGAAGAATTATTCGACTTTTCGAATGGAAAAATAGAAAAGATGAAAAATTCGTTATGATGCTTGAAAAATTTCGGAATATTGTGAAATTTATTATGTTAAACTATTAAATGAAAAATGGTCGAACAATTTTAAAATCTTCTGCATAAGCATAATGCATTGGTCCGATTGTTGAAAACCGCATTGAATACAATGCATTATGACGTCCACAAAATCAAGACCCTGTGGATGCCATGTAAGACAATTCAATGTTCCCACTATAAATGAAGACACAGTGGTGATTGTTTAGGAGAATGTGGAATCACGCGATATTGTTCTCAAGCTTCGGGATGGTGGACAAGTCGGACGAGATGACTGACGACATTTGCACAGAGTTTGCACGACAACATCCAATTTCGATCTTGAAATTAACTTCTGATCAAAGACATGTGCGTGCTAATGTGCGGCAGTCTACTGACGAAATTGGGAATACCAGCGCCAAATCGTTCGATGCATGATGCATTCAATCGTAAATTGCAACAAGAACAAGACTTTGATCGAGTTGAGCTGACTGAAAGAGTCCGAACAAATGTGGGGCCCTTAACTGCCGCGCAAACGAACGTGTACGATTCAATGATGAAGGTTGTTGACGATGGAACGGAAGCATTTACTTTCTCGATGATCCCGGTGGGACTGGCAAGACATTCGTAATTTCTTTGATTCTGGCAACAATTCGGTCAAGATCGCAATTGAGTTAGCTGTTGCATCCTCTGGTATTGCTTCCACATTAGTAAAAGGCGGTCGAACTGCACATTCCGCTTTCTTCTCACGGTTGACAAGATAACGTGTAGCGAAATTGTTGCGAGAATGCAAAATCATTATTTGGAATGAATGCACGATGGCGCATAAACGAGCATTGGAGGCAGATGACCGAACGATAAATAATGTTCGAGGTAATTTAACGAGAATGAGGCGACCAATGTGCCAGTTGTGCATAATTTGCAGCTGAAGGTGGGATCGATCATGATCATTTTGCGGAATCTGAATCATCCGAAATGGTAATTAAAGCGACGATCATCAAGGGCATATGTACAGGAGGGGAAGTCCTTATCCCTCGAATCTATTATTCCAACCGATCTTCCCTTCCAATTCAACTTCTCATTCGATTGGCTTTTGCGATAACAATCAATAAATCGTAAGGCCAATCATTGAAAATTTGTGGAATCAACCTCGAATTTCCCTGCTTTTCACACGGTCAGCTGTGCGTTGTCTGTTTGCGTGTTGGCAAACAGTCTTCATTGTTTGTTTCTTCAAATCGAAAAACTTTGTTCATGCGCATGGTGAAGGGTATAAAAATCCGTCAGAAAATTCAGATCTATAGCTCTCCTGTATACAAATAAAATGTTAGTCTTCATATTCCCGCTGAACGAAAATAAATATTATGACGGTACATTCATATCTGCATTGCCGAGTACTATAAAGGCTCATTTATACTGCTGACATCAATTCAATATTTTTCTTCAAAATGTGCCAGCATCGTGTAAGTAAGGTTGTTAAAATAAAACCAACTCACGCCGTGTAAGTAGGCCTTAAATTTAAAATTATTATGAAGTTAAGAAAAAACAATTTTTAAAAAAAAATTGATAATCGATAAAAATTGATAAAAATAAGAGTTTTTTTAATACAATAAAAGCAATTTTTGGCACAATTAAAAAAATGTTGGGACAATAAAAGTACTTTAATTTTTGGTACCAATGAAGTACTATTTGATACCATAAATTTACTTTTTGGTACAATACTTGTAACATTTGTACAATAATAGTACTTTTTGGTACAATAAATTTTACTTTTTTTACAATAAACTTACTTTTTAGTACACTAAATTGAATTTTTTAGACACATAAATTTTACTTTTATTGGTATCGTTATTATTTGTGTATTACCGCTCTAGAGATTAAATACAGTTTTCAACAATTTAGTCTATTTGTGTACCAAATTGTATCTCTCTGGAGCAAAAATACAGTTTGGTCATGCTCCCTCTGAACACGGATCCAAAATTAAAATGTCGTTTGCATATTCATATTCGTACTATCTGGGTGCTAAATTTTATTATTCTAGGGCTAAAATATAGTTTTGACATGCCCACTCCGCCCACTGATTAAATTTCTCCTGCATATCCATGTTCGTGTTGTCGAGTACTATTTGTGTACCAAATGTTATCTCTCTGGGGCTAGAATACAGTTTGGTCACGCCCCCTCCGCCCACTGATTCAAAATTAAAATTTCGTCTGCATATTCATATTTATGTTGGAAATCACTATCTGTGTATGCCAATTGATCTCTCTAGCTCTTAGAATATGGTTTGCCTCGTCCATTCCGCCCACTGGTCCAAAATTAAAATTTTGTCTGCATATTCATATTCGTGCTGAGAGCGTTTTGTCATTAAATCGCTTGCTTAGGGCATAGCAGAAGCGGTTTGCGATCAATACTTCTTGTTTACTGCAGCCTTCCGCATGATCATCTCCATTGCGATGTTAAAGAGATCACACGACAGACTATGGCCTTGTCCAAAGACTCGCTTGGTAGAAAGTGGCTTATTCAGATTTTTGTCAATTTTCACTGAAGACTTCGTGTCGGTCAATTTCATCCCGCAAAGTCGTATTAGCTTCGCCTGGATATCAAACTCAGCCATACCATCTAACAAGTTCTGTCGCATCGGACAGTCGAATGCAGCTTTGTAGTCGATTAACAGATCTTTGGGGTCGATCTGCATTTCTTGGGTCTTCTTCAGGATTTGTCGTAGTGTGAATATCTGGTAGGTCGCGGATTTACCAGGTCTAAAGCCACATTGATAAGGTCCCATTAGGTTCGCCAGAATGGGCTTCCACATAACACACTAGACAGGACCTTGTATGCGATGGGTAAAAGGCGGATCGCGATAGTTGGTACATATAGAACATAGAACACTCAGATTCCAATCATCGGACACGCATTCCTTGAGCCAAATCGTGTTTATGAACTGGTTCATGCATGTTACCAGCTCATCGCCGCCGGCTCTGCCGACAGTCCATCGTCTCCCGCAGCTTTATTACTTTTAAGCCTTACGATAGCCGTGCTGATCTCGTTTTGCCTTGGTGATGGACAATCTATTCCGTTGTCTATGATTAGTGTGATTCGTCACTTATGCTGTCTTCAGGAATGAGTAGAGATTATTGATTTCTGAGTGTCTATGTCTAGTACTTAAAAGTTACGCTTTAATTGTTCGCACCAACTACCACGAAATTAGCCTTTACCCATGGCATGATCTCACTACGACAAATTCTGAGGAATACTCAATAAATAGAGATCGGCAGTTAGAGAGCTGCAGCCGACAGTCCAACATTACAAAAACTATTTGGTGTCATGGCTGAGTTGGGTATCCCTGCGAAGCTGATGCGACTTTGCGGTATGACACTAGTCCTGCGACACGAAGTTCTCAGTGAATATATGCTAAAAGCTGACGGAGACACATTCTATCACTCGAGGCTTCAGACAGGGCAATATAATAAAGGAAGGAAAGGTACAAGGTTGTATTCAATCTACCTCGATTAGATATGAAGCGTTCTCACACACCGTCATGACACCAGCCGTTGCATGATGTTTAGAACACGCGACTACCATGCGGGAGACCAGTGTTCGATTCCTGTCTCCAGTTGTCCTTCATCACCGGCCCGCTCGATGTTGTCGACAGAAACTTTGCAGCAAAGTGTCGAGTCAATCGGAATGTATAGTAAAAGCTTCTCAAACAGTGACGTTCGCATTGTGCCGTTAATAGTGAATCTAAAAATAGAAAGCGTGTTAATTCACAACAACGAGAGAAGCTATGCCATACCTCATTCATGGGGTGTTAAGGGAAATTAAGTTTTTTTATGTTCTCACAGTTTTTTTATGTCTGATTGGAAGATACGCAATAAAACTATATGTAGCGATTGGTGATTTTTGCACTAGCTGTTGTGATAAATGTAAGAGAAGAGCATAGAACACCTTTTTTGCACTTGGTCTGCCCTCACACCCGGGCTTGGGATATGACCTTCGATAGTTTTTGTGATATCACAATGAACTTAATAATCTAAGTAAGTCTGAGTGACATTCACATTACCTGTGTGAATGCATGAAAATGCTTCAGCTCGCAAATTTTTTCGCCAATAGAATCGAAGCATCAGATGACGACCATAACATTGATGAATGGATCATGTTAGGAGTTTTTATCCAAACGTGGTGTGAAGAACTATTTAGGAAGCGAAAGAAAACCGACGAGTTATGAAACCTTGTTTACTTTCGACAGTTGTTGGATGAATATCTGTTGTTCCCGCTAAATAAAGAGAAAAATTTAAGATTATTTTGTACCATCACCCTTATTTGATACGAAAAAAAAGTGTAACGCATTAGAGGAGACGAGTTAGACCCCAAGTATCTTAAGCCAAATTCGTTTCAGGACTTTTTTAAAACGATTGAGCTTTGTCCGTCTGTCTGGCTGGATGGCTTGTGAGCAGGATAACTCGAGTAAACCTGTAAATGGGCAGAATAGCCCCACCCTTTCTGTTACCTCCCATACAAAATTACCTATTTTTGGATAACTAATATTTCTTTCATAATATCCAAACAGACGACCGGAGGATATTAGAATTTGTTCAGTTTATTTATCTTGCAAAATTAGACAAACACTAAGAAAACCGAAACCTTTGCACAACCCTTCTGGTACCTCCCATTCTAATGACCGAAATGACCCTCACAGTTTTTCATACATATCTTCTTTGTAAGTAAACTAAATTCACTCAAGTTTTGCGTATGATCTTCGCTTATGAAAATTGGTCTCAGAAAATAATATAGACTATATCGGCTCACGCCTTCTGGTACCTCCCATACAAAATTACTTTTTTTGGAAAATTAATATTTCTTCGATAACTTCAAACTAACACTTGGGGGTAATGAAAATTGGTCGATAAATTAATATTGTAATAGGAGGCGTAGGGGGAATGGGACTTTGCCCAGAGGTGAAAGTTACTGATTGTCACTCACTTGGGAGTGACCAGAAGCGATTCCTTTGTGGCACTGTCCAAGCAGCTAACTACTTCCGGTCTTTGACCAAGTATTTCCCGGGTAATGATTTTAAAGCAACCGCTTAGAAGTGAGCTAGAGTTAGAAGGCGAAACGTTGAGTAACCTAATCGGCATGCTGCCACCGATGCGTCTTAGGAAGTAGGTAACAGAAGTTACTGAAGCTCAACACGGGCTCTCTTAGTGGCTTTGGCAGCCCCAAGATACTAGGATCGGGAGCGGTGGCCTAATAAGCCACTCCATATACTAAATATAACAAGAACCCCCCCAAATGTTGACGACCCCCGCAAACGATATAAGGACCATGATTTAAGGATATGCACCTGGAATGTCCGAACTCTTTACAGAGATGGTGCCTCTATCCAACTGGCGGATGTCCTCGACAAATACAAGGCTGACATCACCGCAATACAGGAAATGAGATGGACGGCGCAGGGATGCACACGACGAAAGAACTGTGACATCTTTTACAGCTGCCATGCAGAAAGACACGAATTTGGATGTGGTTTCATAGTCGGCAAGAGACTGCGACCCTGCGGTTTAACCCTGCAAGTGACCGAGTAGCCACCATTACGGAAGATAAAGACAATGACATTAAAGATGCATTTTACGAGCGCCTAGAGGAAACATATGACCGCTGCACTGGCCACGACATTAATCTTGGATTGGGATACTTTAATGCAAAAATAGGAAGGGAAGATGTTCTTGGTCCATCGATCGGTAAATTCAGCCTGCATACCGACACGTCAGACAACGGGCTTAGGCTGGTTAGCTTCGCAGCGGGAAGGAACATGGTAGTGAGTGGAACCAGATTCCAGCACAAAGATATCCATAAGGCAACTTGGCTATCCCCCGATCAAAACACCAAAAATCAAATTGATCATGTGGTAATTGATGGCAGGCATGCATCTAGTGCGTGTGATCCGTGGTGCTAATATTGGCTCGGATCATTACCTGGTTGCAGCCAAGGTGCGCGCAAGATTGAGCAGAGTGAAAAACGCACGTAACCAAATACAAAGAAAGCTGGACATCGCGAAGCTGCAAACCCCAGAGATAGCTACTGCCTACTCCAACCAGCTCTCCCCACTTTTACGACACAACGCCTCTACTTCTGATGTTCCCGATACACAGTGGCAGCATATTGCGCACTCCATAGCAACCGCCGCAACAACCGTGCTAGGATATGAAAAGCGGCGATCAGACGAATCCTGGTACGATGAAGAATGTCGCATAGCGTCTGCTGCTTATAGGGCAACGCTACAGCCAATTGTAACCCATACTGTTAGGGAACGGCATAAGGAGAAAGCAAAACAGGCGAGACAGCTATTTAGGCAAAAAAAAACGTCAGATGAAGGAACGGGAGAACGAGGATATAGAGCGATGCAGGGATAGAGGTGAGGCCCGAAAATTTTACCAGAAAGTAAGAGCAAATGGATACGGTAATGGCCTCCCCACCTCTAAGGACAATGATGGAAATCTGGTTACAGATACGCAGAGTGTGCTGCACATATGGAGAGAACACTTCTAGCAACTGCTCGTTCCAGAAGGCAGCGCACGTGAAGTTATCACGCCAATTGTCGACGACGGCTTAGATTCTCCACCACCAAGTCAAGCCGAGGTAAGAAGAGCAATATCGCGGCTGAAAATCAACAAAGCAGCCGGTGCCGACGGTCTGCCCGCAAAGCTCTTCAAGTCCGGTGGCGAGGAGCTGATAACCAGCATGCACCAGCTCCTGCGCACGGTTTGGCTTAATGAGTGCATGCCTGACGATTGGAATGTAAGCGTATTATGTTCTGTGCTGAAAAAAGGTGATCCAAGCGTGTGCTCCAACTACCGCGGGATCAGCCTTTTACCCATCGCATATAAGGTCCTGTCGAGTGCGCTATGTGAACGACGAAAGCCAGTATTATCCAACCTGATCGGGCCTTATAAGTGTGGCTTTAGACCTTGTCAATCAACAACTGACCAGATTTTTACACTTCGGAAAATCCTGGAAAAGACCCAAGAGAAACAGATCGACACGTACCATCTTTTCGTCGACTATAAAGCTGCCTTTAACAGCCCGATACGGCAGAAATTACTCGAAGCCATGGCTGAGTTTGGTATTCCAGCGAAGCTGATACGTCTTTGTGGACTGATGCTGACTGACACGAAGTCTTCAGTGAAGATTGGCAAGGACCTTACGGAGCCATTCTATACCAGACGAGTCCTAAAATAAGGCGACGGTCTATCTTGCGATCTCTTCAACATTGTGATGGAGATGATAATGAGAAAAGCTGCAGTAAACACGAGTGGCACTATATTCAACAAAAGCCACATGCTACTCGCTTACGCTGATGACGTAGACATCATCGGTCGAAAACTGCGGGATGTGACTGCAGCCTTCTCAGGTATACAGAAGGAATAAGCGAAAATGGTCCTAACGGTGAACGAGGACAAAACGAAGTTATTAGTTTCAACGAACAAAGAATTTACACATTTGGGTAAGTGCGTGAACGTTGACAACTATAATTTTGAGGTGGTAGATAATTTTGTCTACATGTCAGCCTAGAAATCTGGAGAAGAATCCTGCTTGCAAATAAATGCTACTACGGACTAAGCAAGCGATTCAATGGCAGAGCCCTCTCTCGACGAACAAAACTCCAGCTATACCAGATACTGGTTCTACCTGTCTTAATGTATGGCTCAGAATCCTGAGTTATAGTTGAAAAACTGTTCGCTTAGTAAAAAATATGAAAATTCGTAAAACAAAAGTTTGGCCTGTGAACGCCAAACCCTTTTGGGTTCTACTATGCAAGCCTAGTATCTTCACCCTGACTTGGAATTTCTCATCCCTCAGACAATGATCCCGAAAATATTCCATAGTATAATCAGATTATTTTATAAAACTACACACAACCTGTTATATTATGTGATTGTATTGAACATTATGGAATTTTCAACATCCCTTAGGCTTATTAATAGCAAAATCAGCATATGAACGCTAATTACTAACCAGCAGTCGTGGTTAATAATTTAATTAATTTAATTAGCCAATTTATGCCAAATAATTACGGTTTGGTTATTACTATTAAACTATAATTATGAACATTAACAACATTCGCACCTTCCTAGGGGCAATTAAATAAATGAACTAAAAAAAAAACAACATATGGACAATGTTAGGCTTAGCATTTGCAAATGCATGTTTTTATCAATAAACATAAAATAATAACAATAGCAATAGTAATAAAAAAAATACTAATAATTAAAAAGGCTTTATATGTACAACACGGTAGTGTTAATTCGACAACAATGCCAAAATACAAATGCCAGCTGACAAACGCAATAGCCGTATATACAAAGGATGTAGTATGGGTCAATAGGACACATACATTTTCCACCCAATGAAATTGGACAATAAAAGAAAAATAAACACAAAAAATTATTAAATTTTAAAGTAAAAACATCTAATATGTTCGAAATGAAAGTGGCTCTTTTTAGTTGCTATAATTTTTTTGCTACTTTATTAAGGCCTCCATTTATGCCATACCACTGGATAAAGCAGTGGCCAAAACAGTTTACCACTATCGCAAAATATTTATTGGCCTACATACACATATTATTGCTGTCATCTACACATCACTGCGCTAATCACCCTTTTTATTGAGACTCCTTTAACAAAGAGTTCTTTCGTATTATTTGTTCAGCCTTTTCATGCGACTACCTTATAATGCGGCATGTCAAACATTTGATTACTTGTGTTCTATCTTTTCAATTCCAATGTAAATGTTGATTTTCACTTTGATTACCCATCAAATGTAATTGATTTATGATGATAACCTTAAAGCACCCACACAAAGCCTCTCTGCACTGCATGTCATTCAAATTGTGATTAATGTTCTGAACAACAAGCAGTACATTGTAGTTGGTATCATTATGTAAACGAAGACATGAATTAGCATTTGGCTTCAACCCAAAACGCAGGCAGGCAGGCAAAGAAACATAATTGTCCTCCTATCAACTGGACAAATATCTACTCAACCAATGGCCACAAGCCAAATGAGGAATTGAGGTAGTTATCATAACGCACATCATAACCAAGCCAAGTAGGCATGTTAGGTGCCATTTCGTGTGGACAAGTTTACCAATTTATTACAATAGTGACAGCAAAGGGGGAGAGAGTTACCAAAAAAAACTATAAAAAAATAATTGGCATTGGTATTTGCCTGACATTGGCAAATATCTATATATATAAAAATGGTGGCAAAAATGTATAGTAATTCATCAATTGAGAACGGCTGGGCC
>CAXIUB010000202.1:0-26096 GCA_964034835.1 Muscina levida | reverse complement strand
CGCTAATTTTTACACAAACGCTCAGTAACCTCATAACACACATCCAAAATCCGGTGACGTTACTGACGGCTTAAAATGGTCATAACTTTATTACAACAAAACGAGATACAGCAAAATTGTCTACGTATGAAACAACAGTCATGACGAGAAATAATAGTATTTAGTAAAGACATTGACCAAAATATGTATACGAACGTGACGTTACTGTCGGTGGCCTTGCCCATATATGTATTCAACTTCTATTTAAATTAATGATCTTTTATTTCAAAAAATATTTTCCTTAATTCGTTTTAACGAATAGTAACTTTTGTGGACTGTTTCGATTCACCAATCGCCTTGAAAATTTGTGTGGGTGCATTTGGCGCCAAAGTTCGTGATTCATGAACTATCAGGGTTTGAAGATGATATTTTGTATATATCGTCGGCTAGCCTGCAAGTAGTGTTATGTGTTTTTGAACAGGTTTTCAGGAGAGGCAAAAAACTGATTTATTTTGTCCATTAAAGATATTTTTATTTAACCATAGGCTTAACAGAACGTCTACCACAAATACCAGAGTACTGCATTAAAAGATATCCGATATTGATCTCTGTTACGCAGTGCTATAGGTTTTTTAAGAAAAACTACACATAACACTTTTTGTAGGAACTTTTTTTTAAATATATTCATATGAATTCGTACACATAACACTTTTTGTTTAGATTTTTTATTTATTATATTTTAGTATTTTTGCCATTAAAAGACGCCTAACGCTAGCAAAATTGGTGGTACAATATGTAAGATGAAATTCATTAACATTTTATTGAAAAAAAAATTTAGAAACAGATAATTAAACAAAGAAAATTTAAACAAATACATTTTTAATGTTGAAGATTATTATAAAAGGAGTGGTAATCTTTGTGCATATATTGCTATAATGACTGTAGGCTCTCGTATTTGGATTCATCAATTTTTAATGGAGATTCATATAAGTTTCTTGGTTCATTTATTTTAAGTACCCTTGCTCACTTTTATTGGCTCATCAAATCCCAATTATCGGTGTGGCGCAGCTTGAAATAAACTTCATTGTCTTTAAAAAGCAATCCACGGATGTTGTTGTAAAGTTGCCAGGAACGTGTTTGTAATCCTTTAAAAAAGTATACTCTAAGTAGTTTACTGTGTATGGATGTGTTGGTCTTGCCTGTCTCATGCGACTTACATAATCTAGTGGCGAATATATTGGAGCTGTAAACAAATTTTCTAACGTTGAATGGACACTGTCGACTTCCATCATTGTATGGCCTCTATGTAATATAATTTGCTCCAACTCTTGTCTAGTAGCTACAGAAAGGTTTGCTAAAGCGCTACACAGTACCTTATTTTTATTTTGGTAGGTACATCCATCCGATATTAGCATAACCTTTTTGTACGAAGCGCAGTAAGTTTAAATAAAATGTACAATGCAGCTTGTTATATTATTTGCTGTTACTTTTCCCTCGCCCTCGTGCCAAACGTACAAAAAAACATCTTTGGTATTTTTGACATAAAATGTAAAGTTATGGAGGGCCAGTTTCATTTTATAATCTTGTTCAGATACTAATAACTTGGGGGAGAGCAAAACATTTGCATATCCATGGAAACGACCACAACATCAGATGACATACTCTTAATAGCCAATTTCTTGGCATTTCTTGCTTCATCGTTTTTTAACACGTGAGGTTTATAATCATTTTCAGTAACATTACCTTCCTTGTATTCTACACAAATATCGCACTGATCTTTACGTGGCTTGAATATTGGAAAGGTTTTTTTTGTCCAAGATCTCGCAAAATTTTTTAATCTTAACTGATTCCTTTTTTATATATTACACACCAATCACAATATGTTATATGCATATGTGTTTTGGTTTGGAAGATATCTTCTACGTAAACCTTTTTGGTATTAACTTTGCAGTAATGGCTTTCGACTTTTGCAATATCTTCTAGCCATTCGTGTACCGAATAAGACTTCATTTCCGAAACTGATTTAATGAAACGGGTAACTTGAAATTACTATATAAAAAAATAATAATTACCATATAAAAAAACACATAACACCTATAGCAGGAATATTTCGTATATGGGTTACACATAGCACTTTTTGCTATCTTCTAAACCCATTAAGATATCACAAAACGTCTTGGTAGGCTTATGTATGACCAGTAGAGCTTCACAATGGTACAATAAAAAAAATTCCAAAATTACACATGACACTACTTGCAGGCTAGCCGACGATATGTTGTTCGCACAGTTGGAATTACAGCCAGAGTGGAAGGGCGCGATGCCACGCCGGCTTTTCCGAAAGAGTGATTGATACGAAAATTTTACAAAGCGGGACTGATGACCCGTTGATAATCCCTGGCTGTACTTGGTTGGAATTGGATATAGGGGCGTGGCGCCGCCTATACAACTTAGAAATTAAAAAGTTAATGTCTTATGAACTACCAGAGGTATCAGAGCGGTGCCACGCTCCTTTTAAAATAAGCTGTTGTAAGTTCCAAAGTAATAGTTTGATCTTTCTTAAAATTTCTCAGTATGTTGCAGTTCGCCTAGAGATATGAACAGGCTATTTGGAAACAAGTTGGTAAAAAGAACCAAAGCGCTGCCCGCGCACAACAATATTTGACTATTAAATTGTATCAAACAATTGTCCGTACACCAGGCTGCTGAGGACATATCGTAGCTGCGCCAACTTCAATGATATGTTTTTTAAGTTACTTACAGGTATGTGTTAGAGAATCGGTTATAACTCCTATAAATAGAAATTTTAAGCAATGTTCATTGGATTTTTATAAATATAAATCTATAAAAAAACGGTCCAGCTCACTGGACTTAATCCTAGTCTCGAAATTTTTTGGGATTCATCGTAAAACAAGCCAAGGTACATTTTGGGGGGTGGACCGAAGATACTCTTTTTTGTGAGCCGGTCTAATCTACATGCATATTTAGAAGCATGTTGGCAAAATTATTTACTGTAATTATATTTACATGTAAGATCTAGTTAGGTAATCTTCAAGAAATTATTTATTAAATTATACCACATAAGAAGGGTTTCTATATTTTGACTTATGTAGTCTGTGATTGTAAATTTTAACTGGGTATTTAAGTTTTTTAATAGCACACGGTAGCTTATTATATTCACTGCTACCCATGTATTGAATACGTTGTTTTGTTTTCTGTTGTCTACATCTAGGGAACCTCAAGCTGTCCGTATTCCTCGTATTAAACGCTCTTTAATATTGAGAAAAAGTAAAAAAAGGTTACTTTGTAAAGTGCGTACTGATCCTCATTTACGAAAGTTCTATTTTCACATACTTCAAAAGTACCATTGTTTGAGTGAGGTCTAAATCTTACAAGCTTGGTTTTGTTGCCATTAGGTATCAGTTTAATTAAAGATAAATCACGTTCAATCGACGTTTTTAAAACCAAGTCGAATTTGTACATATAGAATAAACATATATCATCTGCGAACATTAACATACGACCCGTAAGATCTATTATATGCAAATCTATATATATAAAAATAAGTTGCATTGTGTTAGAAATTGATGTTCTCTGGAATGCGTGAACCGATTTTGTTTCTGCAAACTTCATATGAAAGGTGACGTTAATACCAAGGTTTTTATGTATAAACGGTCTTTGTATGTGCATTGGTTCTTGAGTTATAGCGAACACTGCATTCATTTCGAAACATGTATGTGTGTGTGTGTGTGTGTGGGGATGTGTGTATTGTTGTAACATATAGGCTCGAAAACGGCTGGACCGATTTTGATGAAATTTTCAGGGAATCTTCCGAATAACCTCGCAAGTAACATAGGCTAAACATTGTTTGAATTTTTCCACATTTAGGGGGTGAAAATAGCAAAAGGGATAAAAACTCCCCTTTCCTATATATATATGTTTGTATGTTTGCAACGTATGGACTCGAAAACGGCTGTGCCGATTTTGATGAAATTTTCAGAGCATCTTCAGAATAACCCCGCGGATAACATAGGCAATACATTGTTTGGAGTTTTCCACATTTAGGGAATAGAAATTGGCAATTCGTTGCTATTCCATTTTACTCAAACCATTCATTTAATTTATATACTTAGCTATTGTAAATCACGTCTTCGGGGATCTATGAAATAAATTAAATATAAACACATCACTAAAACCTTAAATATTTAAATACATTATGCACAGCAATGAGCTTTCTTATATGTTAACTTAACCAATATTTCAAACATCAAATCAAACAGCTAATATATACATGTAATACTGTAACGGACTTTTTCTCCAAGGCCGCTAGCTTTTGAGTGCATGCTGAAACAACTAGAATATCAAAAGGGCTATATCTCATGAACTATCAGAGGTATGAAGATGAGATTTGGTATATATGTTGTTGGAGCAGTATTAATTACAGGCAGCGTGGAAGTGGGGGGTGCCACGCCCCCTTTTCAAAACCGCTCTGCAGGCTTTCCCAATAGACAGATTGATACAAGTGGTACTGATGACCTGTAGATAGCCCCTGGCTATATTTGGCTGTGATTGGATAAAGGGGCGTGGCACCGCCCATACAACATGAAAATAAAAAGGGCTATATCTCATGAACTACAAGACGTATGAAGATGAGATTTGTTACATATGTTGTTGTTGCAGTATAAATTACAGTAAGAGTGGAAGTGGGCTGTACCACACCCCTTTTAAAATAAACAGTTATAACTGTCAAAATTCCACAGTATATTGCAGTTCGCCTAGAGATATGAACAGTAAGGTGGGACAGTTTTTTTATTCGCAAAAATTGTAACCAAATCTACGATGAATTGTTAGAAAATGTCACCAATAAACTTTGTGTGTAATATCAATTCCTAGCTCGCGCTGGGAAAGCTTAATGTTGTGCAGAAAACTTAAATTTTGATAGAAGTGTCTTAAAGCTGAAGTCTGTACGCTTTCAATAATCATGGGGCAACGAACGTCACTTCTAAAAGAAGCGCAAAACGGAGTAAATAAACGAAAAATCTTTTTATCTCAAAAAAAGTATCAGCTAGGATTTTGATTTCTGTGGATTTTTAATGTACAATTGACCCCCAACAAAACCCCATTTACCGTTTTTGTTGCCATTTTAGGTCAATCAATTCGTCATTCAGGCGAGGTGTGTGAAGTGTGGTAGACTTTCTTTGAAAAATCACCATGTAAAGACTTTAGCATGTCACAGCACATTATTTGAAGGAGAAATGGTTCCAACACGACGGCGTAAAATGCCATACAGCGCGTGAGATCATTACTTTGTAAAGCCAAACGTTGGTGACCGAATTATCTCATAGAAGGGTAATACGAGTTCAATACAAAGATAGTATTCGGAAATATTCTTGATCCATGTGAGAAGAAGACATGACAAAAGAGGTTTTTATGGCTAAAGGCATGAAGCTTCAAACGAAATTTTCATTTTCGGTCAATAGGCGGAGAAGGCATGTCAAAAGTGTTTTTTACGCCCAAAGAGATAGTTAGTATACAGACGGTTACCGTACTACATTGGTGAACTTTTTACTATCGTCATAGAGCCTATGATATTTAGAATTTAAAACAACAACACTTAATTTGTTAACTTTCATGTTAAGGAGTTGCTTGAAATTAGTTACATAAGTTAATAAACTCAACATATCATTATCGAGCTTAAGTACCGTTTTCAAAGTACTTTGTAGACCTAAATGTGAAATATATTACCAAGTTATAATGCAATAGCGAAGCATTGCCGGGCCCACTAGTATATAGATAAAAATAAGTTGCATTGTGTTTGAAATTGATGTTCTCTGGAATGCGGGAACCGATTTGGTTCTGCAAACTTCATATGAAATGTGACGTTAATACCAAGGTTTTTATGTATAAACGGTCTTTGTATGTGCATTGGTTCCTGAGTTATAGCGAATACTGCATTCATTTCGAAACATGTATGTGTGTGTATGTGTGTGTGTGGGGGGATGTGTGTATTGTTGTAACGTATGGGCCCGAAACGGCTGGACCGATTTTGACGAAATTTTCAGGGAATCTTCCGAGTAACCTCGCAAGTAATATAGGCTAAACATTGTTTGAATTTTTCCACATTTAGGGGGTGAAAATAGCAAAAGGGATAAAAACTCCCCTTTCCTATATATATATGTTTGTATGTTTGCAACGTATGGACTCGAAAACGGCTGTGCCGATTTTAATGAAATTTTCAGAGCATCTTCAGAATAACCCCGCGGATAACATAAGCAATACATTGTTTGGAGTTTTCCACATTTAGGGAATAGAAATTGGCAATTCGTTGCTATTCCATTTTACTCAAACCATTCATTTAATTTATATACTTAGCTATTGTAAATCACATCTTCGGGGATCTATGAAATAAATTAAATATAAACATATCACTAAAACCTTAAATATTTAAATACATTATGCACAGCAATGAGCTTTCTTATATGTTAACTTAACCGATATTTCAAACATCAAATCAAACAGCTAATATATACTGTATTATACTGTAACGGACTTTTTCTCCAAGGCCGCTAGCTTTTGAGTGCATGCTATGACTGACATTTCATGATCAGCTGATCTATTTATATTCTCAACTAACATATGTGTCTCGATGTTTGCAGGCGGTTTTTCAATCTCGTGAATTAATAAAATTTCAATTACGTCTTTGATTGGTGTAGCCACATTTTTCAATATAAAATGGTACGTAGGCGCAGTAATTTGGGCCGTCAATCACGTATAATGGAAAAATTTTTGGTGGAAAACTCGAAAAATTCCGGAAAAACTCCAAAAAGTAGAATTTTGCGACGAAATTTTGCATTATATCGCATGATTTAATGATGTCAGTCGACGTAAAGGTGGAAAATTCGTTGTGACGCTTTTAAAATTTCGGATTATTGTTTATTTATGTTAAAAGATTTAACGCGAAATGATTTTAAAATTTCAAAATTGTTCAAAACTGCATTGAATTATCGGTCATATGATGCACTTCAATACCTGTTGATGTTCTATCGTGGAGAGGATGGCTATCACCTCAATTTTAAGCTGGTCAAAAGAATGAAAGGTTTGTTTACAAGTCATCATTTTTCATTCTCCATTTAAGTTCGAATTCGTATTTTAGGAGAAGAAATGAATTCTTATGCATATTGATTGATGGTTTGGCACAATCATCTGCAAAGATATCGCCGGTTATTTCAACAGTACTGCGTTAACATTTACGTCAAGGTCGAAACGGAGCGTCTCGATTTTATTCATTTCAATCAGTCGCTAAATTTCGAGAAGCTTGCCAACGTTTGCATTTGCACGAAAACGATACGCATTAGGAGGTAACTGTTTCTGCTCCAGCGAATGGCTGACGACATTTTGCAAAGTTCGCACGACAACATCGAATTTCTATCTTGAAATTGACTTCAGATAGAAGACATGTGCGTGCTCATGTGCTGCAGTCTACTGTCGAAATTGGGAACACCAGCGCCAAATCGTTCGATGCACGATGCATTCAATCGCGAATTGCAACGAGGTCAAGACTTTGATCGAGATGAGCTGACTGAAAGAGTCCGAACAAATGTGCCGCCATTGAATGCCAAGCAAACGAACGTGTACGATTCGCTGATGAAGGTTGTTGACGATGGAACAGGAGGTATTTACTTTATCGATGCACCTGGTGGGACAGGCAAGACATTCGTTTGTTGATTCTGGCAACAATTCCGTCAAGTTCGCAAATTGCGTCAGCTGTTGCATCCTCTAGTATTGCTTCCACATTGTTAAAAGGCGGTCGAACTGTACATTCCACTTTGAAACTGCCGTTTAATCTTCTCACGGTTGACAAGCCAACGTGCAGCGAAATTGTCGCGAGAATGCAAAATCATGATTTGGGATGAATGCACGGTGGCGGATTAACGAGCTTTGGAGGCAGTTGACCGAACAATGAAGGATTTACGAGGTGATTCGAGACGATTTTGTGGGCCTATGATATTGCTGCCAGGAGATTTTCGTCAAATGCTTCCCGTCATCCCAAAATCTATTGCTGCTTATAAGATTAATTCATGCCTGAAATCGTCGTTTTTGTCATGAAGTTGAAATTGACTACGATTATGAGAGTCGTTTTGCAAAACGACCCATCGGCTACTGAATTTTCAAGACAGCTACTGGCGCTTGTTAATGGCCAAATTCAAAATTATAAAAATCTAGATTGGATTAGTGAGTGGGCCATACTACCAGCGAAGAATAAAGACGTTATTATGTTATTATTCAAAGTAGAATCGATATAGAACTCCATTCATAAAAATCCGTTGATAGCGTGACCAACGAGAATGAGGCTACCAACTATCCGACAGAATTTTTGAACTACCTAGATTTGCCAGGAATTCAGCCGCCTAATTAACAGCTGAAGGTGGGATCGATCATAAGCATTTTTCGGAATCTGAATCATCCGAAATTATGCAACGGTACGTAGTTGTCCGTCAAGAAACTGACGATCAATGTGATTAAAGCGACATTTCATCAATTCCTATTATTCACCAATCTTCCCATCCAACTTCAAGCAAATTTAACTCCCTATTCGATTAGCTTTTGCGATAACAATCAATAAATCGCAAGGCCAATCTTTGGAAGTTTTCGGTATCAGTCTCGAATTTCCCTGCTTTTCACAAGGTCAGCTGTACGTTACCTGTTCACGTGTTGGCACACCGTCTTCATTGCTTTTTTAACGCCGGAAAACAAATCGAAAAACATTGTTTATCAGATCGCTCTTCACTGATTTCGATAAAATTCAAAGAAAACACATCAAAATTTGAACTGTATGTGCTTTAATATTACTCTGGAGCTTATATGAAGGCGTTAACTTGGAGCGAGACGAAGTTCGCCGAGTCAGAAGTTGTATGGCAGAACAACGTTTGCCGGGTCAGCTAGTCATTTATAAAAATGGAAAAAGTAGGTGAGGAACTCCACACTGTACTGACTCTTTCTTCCTTTTTCCTTTCAAAATCTGACAAACTGTCTACGGTTAGTCAAATAGCACTTTTCCCACAATGATCTACAAGATAAAATGATTTTGAAATATCGAAAAACAAGCCAGAAACGCCAACATAACCTCAGTGCCACATTAATTCCTAAAACCATATTGAAACTCGTACATAAACTAATTATCCTCAAAATATTTTAGCAATTTTTCATGAATTATTTTCTCAAAAGTTTTCTCTATGGAACTAGAATAGCTATTAGACGAAAATCAGAAGGAATTGATGCAATGGATTTTTACCTCTTCATCAATGATTGTAGAAAAAATAAATCGTCCACTACTTTGTTGCAAAGTTCTAAACACATTCCAGTTATCATTCTGTCTCACAACAATAGATTGTCTCAATATCATTTTGAGCTTTTTGGCCGAATGGCAACACAATATCAAATTTTCGTGATTGGTTCCTACCCAATGCTGAATTGGGAAAACACCAGCACTTGTTATTATTCTTTTAGCTTTCTTTATAAGTTTACCTAGTAATTTTAACAAAACTTTCGAGATGTTTGTTATGTCAAACGTTTGGTGACCTAATTACCTGTTGATTGAAATTAACTTTCAACTAACTTTCCAACTCTTTATTTTGAGTAAGAAAAAAAGAGCTTTTTTTGGTGAAAATTTTTAGTTCGACAAACTCAAACACGGGCGAAACAAAACGTCATATAAGACAATCGAAAAAAAAGAAAACGTTGCTGTGTAACATTTAGAGTGTTCAAATACCTCGTTTTTTTAAAAACCCGGTTTCCGAGTTATTCAAAAACTTGATTTTTTAGAAAAATCGGATTTCGAATACAGCATTTTAAAGAAAACCGGTTTAACCGGTTTTTTTTCGGTTTTTTCCTAAAAAGTTAAAAATACTTATAAAAAAATAATTTGGTTTAAAAAAATGCATTTATTTAGTATGTTATATCAATACACCCAATCCGATCGTGCCCAAATCCTACATTTAGTAAAACTATAGCAGGACAAAGTTTTGGAGAAAAAACTGAAAGTCTAGCTACGCCCCATGTGGTACCTCCCATACCCATCAGGTACCACCCACTTTAGGGTAAGGGTATATGTAAGTCGGCTTACCCGACTGAAACTTTCTCACTGGATAAAATAGTATTTAAGAAATAATATGCAATTTAAGTGTTAAATTTTGAGTCAATTCTTCTGATTCGTTTTTATAAAGCTGGATACAGAAAACACGCGCTCACTTATTGTGGAAGTAGGATTTATTGGCAAAAGAGCGTTTAGCAGGATGTTGAGCTTTTCTGTATTTTTATTAAATCTATTGAAATAGTTGAAATCATCATATAGGATTGTGTCATTGCAATTTGTTTGCATTGGTGGATTTTGAATGTTATTTATTGTCATGTTTAAATCGTTGCAAAGACTACCATTAGGAGATTCCACCATCTCACAATCTGAACTGTTAATAGACTCTGCCGTTGTTGGCGAAATTGCAGGATAAAGTCTTTTAAAAAGCTCGTTAGCAAATTCCATCGTTTCCGCTTTTTTAGAGTACTTTTCACAGGATTAGCTTGTAGGATATTTTCCGGTCCTAATACATAAAATTAGGGTATTCAATGTTTATACACGAAAATTTATAATTTAGAAAAATCTTTTTACATTTTATAAACAAGAATGCTTTTAGAAGCTTTGTAAAATTTTACAATTCATTTCAAACTAATTTAAAAAAAACCGAGTACCCGAAGGAAAAAACTCGGTTAAACCGGTTATTCGAAAATGGCATTTTTGCAAAAACCGGCATACGGTTTTAAATAAAAAAAACCGGTTTACGGTTTTTCGGTTTCGGTTTTGAACACCCTAGTAACATTGCACAGAAAATAAAATTTTATTATTAAAAATAAATATATAACTAAAAAAAATGTTCTTTCTTGCAGCTTAAAACATTTTAAACACGTTGAAATTTAGAAATTAAAAAAACGACAACTGGTTAGTTTGAGATGTTTAGTGGAGTCCATCGACTAGTTCTATGTTACTGTTTTCCCTATTGTTATTTAAATCATTTTAGATGTTTATTAATAATAGTTGCACTAATGCGACTTGACACCATTGAATGGTTGTTTGTTTGTGTGTCCGCAGTCAGCTGTATTCACTGAAGACCGGGTTGCCCCATCTTACTAAAACTTGATATTTTCCAATAGCAAAAGCTTTTGAAATTACAACCAGTACAGAAATTTCAGTCAGTTTAACTGACTGATAAATACCATCACCCAATATAAGATATTGTTTAAGTCTTGAGTTATTGAAATTAACCGATTTGTAATTAAAACCAGTTAGAAAGTTTCAGTCGGGCAACCCTTCTTACTTACCTCATTAAAACAAATAATTTTCTATTATATTGATATTATTACTCGATTTCTAAAGTGGGCGGAGTGGCATTTGTATGGGAGGTACGAGAAGGGGTGTGGTTAGGCTTCCAGATTTATTCTCCATTACTTTATCCTGTTATAGCTTTACTAATTACAGAATTTGGGCACGATTGCCTTGGGTGTACTGATATTATTAGTACATCCCAAAAGTGGGCGGAAAGGTACATTTGTATGGGAGGTACCATAAGGGGCGTCGCTAGACTTCCAATTTTTTCTCAAAACTTTGTCCTGTTATAACATAACAAAATACAGAATTTGGGCACGATCGTGTCGAGTGTATTGATATTATTACCCTTTTTCTAAAGTGGGCGGAGTGGTACATTTGTATGGGAGGTACCAGAAGGGGCGTGTCTAGACTTGCAAATTTTTTCTCCAAAACTTTATCCTGCTTAAACATTACCAAATACAGAATTTGGGCACGATCGCGTTACAACTTAATAAAATAAAGAATTGAGGAACGATCGTGTCGAAAATATTGATATTATTTCTCCATCTCTAAAGTGGGCGGCGTGGTACATTTGTATGGGTGGTACCAGAAGGGGCGTGTCTAGACATCCAGATCTTTTCTCCAAAACTTTATCCTGTTATAGCTTTACTAAATACAGAATTTGGCCACGATCGTGTCAAGTGTATTGATAGTATTATTCCATCTCCAAAGTGGGCGGAAAGGTACATTTGTATGGGAGGAGGTTGGTCACGATCGCAGTAGTTCTAATAATAATATTAATCGATTTCTAAAGTGGGCGGTACCAGATGGGGCGTTGGTAGACTTCAGTTTTTTTCTCAAAAACTGTATCCTGCTATAGCTTTACTAAATTAAGAAGTAGGGTACGAGCGCGATGGATTTATTGATATTATTACTCCATATCTAAAGTGGGCGGAAAGGTGAATTTGTATGGGAGGTACCAGAAGGGGCGTGGCTAGACTTCCAATTTTTTTCCAAAACTTTATCCTGTAATAGCTTTACTAAGTACAGAATTTGGGTACGATCCCGTTGGGTGTATTGATATTATAACTCGATTTCTAAAGTGGGCGGAATGATGTATTTGTATGGGAGGTACCAGAAGGGGCGGAGCCATGTAGCCCATTTGCAATACCGTAAGTAGTTTTGGGGACTCGTGCAAAATTTCAAGACATTTGGTTGCGTCTTTCGAAAGTTATCGTGCGAACCAGCCGGACAGCCACCAGACAGACAGACGGACATGGCTCAAATGACTTAAAAAGTTATGAATCGAATTTGGTTCTAAGAAACCTAGGGTCTGAAGTGACTCCTTCTATGTGTTACACTTTTGGGTCGAATTAAATGATATATACCCTCATCCCTAAGGGTGATGGTATAAAAAAATATTTGTTGTGAGAAGGATATAAATAACGAAAGTTCTTCACAACTTGGAGTAAATACTGCTTAGTTTTTTCATCGAATGTTAATGATTTATTGTAATCCGTGATGAGTTTAATTGCTCTTTCTGCTGCATCATTCACAACGTTCAAATGTGGACAGACAGCTTTTCCAGCGCAATAATCATCCCTCTGCAGCCATTGAGATGGTTCCGATTCAAAAAATTTTGGATCCATGGCTAATTGAGAAAAAACTTTCTTTGTCAGTGGAGAAACGCGTAAGAGAAAATTTCAACCATATTGACAACATTCCTTTTCGAATTTTTTTATTTTTTTCCGTGTGTGTCATTGCCGATATCGAGATCTCTTTTTATCTTTTTTATTTCCAACGGCACGCTTTTATCAAAAAATGCATGGCCAACAGTTTCTTCTGACAAATACCACAAATGGTTTCTTATTTTTTGCAATAAAGCGGTCGAAACTTCTTTATCACAATAAGATATAACGTTTTGAATGAAATTAAGATCTAGTTTTGGCGCTTCTACGCTGGAGAGCAGAAAATTATACGCTCCACTGTATTTCGATGCTGATCTACTTAAGGGGTCATAATCCAAAAACCGAATATGAAGAATAAATAAGAATCAAAAACAACACTTTTACATCCAACAACAACAAAATTGTATTTAGTTAAGTTTATGTTTTTTTGCATTTCTTTATACTTTAGGTTGATCATGAAATTAAACGCAGTGGTTTTTAATTACGAAAAAAACTTTTTTATTAAAACAAAAACCAAATTTAAAATAAAAAAACATTTTGTAATAATGCGTATGAGCTCTCTTATTTTGAATAAATTCAAAAATGTCATTCGGTCATACTATTTATCAGGGTTTTTGGGGTTGAACTTCTAAGAAATCCCAAGCCGGTATTACTGCCGATTTTAGCTCTACAATGCTATTGTATTGCCTGTTGTTGAAGTACATTTTATGAACAATTATGCCTCCTAGGACCGGCCGTGGCATAGTGGTTAGAACATTTTTATATATAAAATAATTTCTTAGTATGTCCGGATGTTTGTATGTATGTCCTATTCTTTCCTCAACTTCCTGAAGCCAACTGATGACATAGGAAGCTGAAACTTGTCATACTTAAAGTACTTTCCTTGCGAAAGATCGTAACGAAGCCAGATTTTTGGTCTATGGGACCGGCTTTACAACTAGTATAACTAAAAAGATCTGATTAAATAGATGTTTTTATAATATGGGGAACTTTCGGCCCCACTAGGCCCCGTCGCATTGAGCTGAAAAATTAGGACATGATTTCTTACACCAAACCTCATATTTTAAGCAGCTTAAGCAATAAAAATTAAAACCAGTGCAGAAATTTCAGTCAGGTAAACTGACTGATAAATACCATCACCCAATATAAGATATTGTATCAGTTTTGAGCTTTGAAATTAATAGATTTTTAATTAAAATAAAATTACTTATGTACAGTGATGGTATACAAAATTGGACAAATATTGTCAATTTTGGGTTTTGAAATCGTCAAAAAATCTTTACACAAAAATTTACTCATTTTATCCTCTACGTAAAAAAACTAATGCAAAACAAAATACATTTTTTTAAACGTTTTATTTAAGATACATTAAAAATTAATTAAAATAAAATAATTCATTAAATAAAATAACTTAAAAAAAACAAACAAAAACTGAAAAAACATAACAATAATCAAAAAAAAAGTGACTGGTTACATCTAAATATATTTTATATAATTTGTATTACATTGTGCTTTTAAAAATCTATTACCTGTCTAGTTTTCTCAGTCTAGAAAAATTATTAATAAAAATAATTTTACATTTAAAGCAGATGTACTGTTATTTAATTATATGTCACTATTAAACTTTTTAAGTACGTCTGTCTTTACTTTTAAATCATAACAATTTGCTTTATGTAATTTAAGGAAGTCTTTTGTGAAGAGAATACTTTCCATTGCATCTCTTTCTAATCGGTTTCTATATTTATTTTTATTTAAATTAACTTTACTAAATGCTCGTTCTACATTTAAAGCTGGAAAAAGTAGTTTAGAGGCCGCACGTATTAGCTCACAGACTGTTTCCCAAAATTTCAACAACTATTAAATATATTTCTAAAATCTAACTGGAATACTTCGCTGAATTCGCAGTCTAAACTTAGCAGTTCAAAGTATTCAATAAAATGTTGATACTCTTTTACAATAATAGAGAAAGACTGTTTTGGGCCATTTATTAATACACTCGGATTAATAAGGTTTAATGATTTGAATTTATTTTCAAATTCAAATTGTTTCAGAATTTTATCACAAAGTTCGATGTAAAAATTAAGATGGAACTCTATTGAGATTCAAATGAAATGTCAAAAAAGCAAAAGGCAAAATCGTATATAGTTGTCTCTGCTTACAATGTACACCACAAGTGTGTCAAAAAGTATTGTTGCCATGTATTGTAATGAATTCAGCATTTTTTGGCATCACTTTCATTGTGTGTTGTGGAGCAAAACCGTAAAAAATTTGACTAACTTGTATAGGATGTACTATTATTGCCAGCACAATGTGTCTGCTTATTTCGCAAATCAGATAGATTTATGTGTGTAAGGCTATGAGGGTGAATTCGATCATTTGTATGGGAGGTACCAGAAGGGGTGTGTCAAATAGTTAGTTTTTCTGAGGTTTTGCCTCCTATTGCAATATAAATTAATCGACCAATTATCATGAGGGTCAATTCGGTCATTTGTATGGGAGGTACCAGAAGGGGTGTGGAAAGGGTTTCGGTTTTTTAGGGTTTTTCTACTATTTCAAGATAAATAAACTGACCAAATTTAACTATCCTTCGCTCATGCGTTTGGGAGTTATGAAAGAAATATTAATTATCCAAAAATAGGTAATTTTTTATGGGAGGTACCAGAAGGGTGGGGTTGTTATGCCCATTTACAATCCCATAAGTTTGTTTTGAAAAATATTAATACTGGTAAATTTTCATACCGATCAGTTACGATTTACTTGAGTTATCCTGCCCTCCAGCCAGCCAGCCAGACAGACGAACATAGCTCAATCGTGTTAAAAATTTCTGAAACGAATTTAGTCTTAAGATACTATACCCTCATCCCTAAGGGTGATGGTATAAAGATATAATTGCGACCAATCTAATATACACTCTGCCTTTGTAACAACTACACCTCAAAAACATTTTAGAGATATAAATATAAGATTTGATACATATGCTGAGTAACGCTCTAAATATAGATTTATATGGGTGCCAAATTCATTTTTCCTAAGCGTAGGCCATCTTAATCGGTGCTTTTAGAGGTAGGTAGGTAGGCCAAAGTCAGCCGGGTTAGATAGTTTTCAAATATGTAAATGTTTTATTTTGTATATAAAAGTTCATCAGGAAAGGATGCGTGGACACGCAAATGTATATTTGGGCGGCATTAAATTTTTGTTTGTAATTTGTTCGACCGCAAAACGGCCACATATTCTCTCACACATACATACAAACACAAAAATTTGCATATGAAAAGCATATGCTGTCACATGATCATACCATACAAACATTCTCATACATAAAAACTGCCACATCCAGTAGCAAAATTTTTGTTAAAGTAAATGTAAAAACACCAGGTGACGTCGGAACATTACAGTAATACTACTATTGTTGCTGCTACCGTCTACTGGTAGTAGTTATTATTGTTGTTTGGTGTTTCCTTCATCATTCTTGTGGTCAACATCGGGTCGCGTGTGTACATAACTTTTTATGGACGCTCGTTATACTGCAATTATTTCCGTGAAACATAAAAAAGTCAGCAAAGGAAAAACTTGCACACGCACACAACTCTAATGAAATGTCCGTTTATTTAAGTGATGATAAAAGATAATAATTTAATGATAACTACTTGCATAATATGCTAACTAAACGAAACAAGGACACCCAAATATAAATTAATTGTTGAAAAGGGTTTCGACTCTTTATTCCAGGACAGAAACTGAAGTGAATGAAATATCTGTGATTCAGCTAATAACATTGACGGACACTGCTAAGTGAATATGAAAACCAGTATTGAAATTTCAGTCAGGTGAAATGACTTACACATGCCCGAAGTACCTTTGAGGGCATTTGAGTGTATCAGGCTTAAGCATTTGCAATACGATAGTTTGACGTCAGTTTTAGTCCTTTAAATGTTTGAAAATAAGAGTCAGAGCAGCAATTATTGAATATACACGTAAATCCTGGTGTAGAGACGTTACGTGCGGACATGTGTTTTATGATTATTTTGAACGGTATCTACTAGCAATTTAAAGAATGTTGTACAAGTTCTGTTATGTAGCCTTTCATTAATAAATTTTATACCTATTAACACATCACACCATTGAAAACAATAAACGCTGAAATATTATATACTAGCTGACCCGGCAAACGTTGTTCTGCCATACAACTTCTGACTCGGCGAACTTCGTATCGCTCCAAGTTAACGCCTTCATATAAGCTCCAGAGTAATATTAAAACACCTGTAGTTATTTGAATTTAATCGAAATCAGTCAAGAGCGGTCTGATAAACAATGTTTTTCGATTTGTTTTCCGGCGCTAAAACAAACAATTAAGACAGTCAACACGCGAAAAACTGAGAAATTCGAGGTTGATCCCACAAACTTCCAATGATTGGCCTTGCGATTTATTGACTGTCATCGCAAAAGCCAATCGAATGGGGAATTGAATTCGCTAGAATTGAAAGGGAAAATCGGTTGGAATAATAGAAATTCGAGGGAGAAGGACTTCCTCTCCTTTGATCGATCGAAACATCAACAGCAATTTGGCCATTACAAAGCGCCAGTAGATATTTTGAAAATGCAGTAGCCGATAGGTCGTTTTGCAACGTGACTCTCATGTCCGTAGTTAATTTCAACTCCTTGTCATTCCGCCACAAAGACATTAATTTCATCAGCAGCAGTAGATTTTGAAATGGCGGGAAGCGTTTGACGAAAATCTTCCGACAGAAATATTATAGCCCCACCAAATCGTTTCGATCTTTCGGTCAACTGCCTCCAGAGTTCGTTGATGCGCTATCGTGCATTCATCGTAAATGATGATTTTGTATTCTCGCAACAATTTCGGTGTCGCTGAACTTCTGGATATTGTGCCCAATGGCTTGTCAACTGTGAGAAGATTCATCGGCAACTTCAAAGCGGAGTGTGCAATTCGACTGCCTTTCAACAACGTGGCAGCAGATGGTGCAACAGCTAACGCAATTTACGATCGATACGCATAAAAATTATTTGAGCTAACCTTTTTATTCGTTTATTTTCCTGATGACTTGTAAACAAACCTGTCGTTGTATTGACCATCACCCACTCCACGGCAGAACATCAACGGGTATTGAAGTGCATCATATGACCGATGACATTTTTCACATTTTCACCCTGCTATAGCTGTGAAGCCGTCGATTTTCATATGAACAACTTTAAATGCAGTTATGTCCTAACAAAAATGTTTGATCGCAAAAAGGATACAGTTGGGATCTCATCTTAAAATAGATTGGGATCTCACCTCGAAATGAGTAGCACGCAGTCTATATTCATATGGATTGGTAAAAAGGTGGTTAATATGCATGTGATAAAATCGATGCCTAAATTCTAAACCTAGGTATGTGTAAAATGAAAATTTTACAGAAAACGCCTTTAAAGTTTGTGAGTATGTTACATCATATAGATTGCACTTATATGTTAAGCTAAAATATCCTAAATCTTCTAAATCATGTATTCAAAAACCGTATTGTTGGAAAAAGGTATTTTTCGAATAAACCGGAAACCGGTTTTCTGAAAAATTCAAGTATATGAACACTAGAATTGTATCCAATGCAGAAAATTTAGCAATTGTTCGATCATTTCGTGTTTTATCGAAGTAAAAATTGCACAACGTTGATCTAGTTCTATTGCCGAGTCTCCAACGAAATAGATCTGAAGGAACTTATGATCTTCGTTTGGTAGTGATAACATAGCGCCAGCTCGAGCAAAATGGGAGGAATAGTTTTTAAAAATAACACTGACACAAAATAAAACTTTTTCGGAAACACACGAACGTCGGGCAAAACCTTACCTCAGTTTACACTTTGCTTAAGATATTCCTAGAATATTTAATTTCATTAAATATTATGTCTTCGTTTCTTTTATTTAAGCAACGAAAAGAAATAAAATGTTTTTGCGACCTATTTTAAAAAAGCGAAAACATTTTTTTCACTGAGCTACGGTTTTACTCAGCTCCAGTAATACTATCTGAACTGCTTAACTACGTTTGTGCGTTTTTTTTCACTGTTCCACTGTGTAATGAGACGCCATTATCTTTTAACACGGATTGTTGCCGGTTGATCAACAACTTCGGCTCCGAATGACGGCATTTGAAAGCATATTTTTGTGTATTTGCCGGAAATGTTTTGATTAGATTGTATTTCCATAGGGAAAGGAATATGTCACAATGGTACTGGCGGATGAGTCAAAACGGCAATTTCACCACGCCACCAGCCCAACATAAGCCGGGAGTTTCCGATTGTAACTTCAATGCACTGCAATGCTGGCATACGACAGACAGCCAACCGATATCAACGCAGCGAAGATCTTTGTAGGAGATTGTGAAATCGTATTCAAAAGCAAAAATACTGAATGATTATCGAGTACAAAATGATTGTGTCATAAGAGGATTGAAAGTTGGTGCCAAAGATAATGCAATGGATGCTGTAGTAGGTTGATTCTTATTTGGCAAAAAAAAAATGTTTTTGGAATTTTTCATGGGCCAAGTTAAAATTTTATTAAGACGTATAAAAAAACTCTATGTGAATTTTTTTAATTTTTTTCTTAAAGGTTTAGGTCGCTACCGGGGTTCGAAATTCAAAATTTTACCGTCATCCTGAGGGATAAGCTGAATAACTCGAGTAAACCTTAACTGATCCTTATGAAAATTTTTCAGTATTAATAATATCCATAACGAAGTAACGGAATTGTAAATGGGCAGAATTGCCCCACCCCCTTCTGGTACCTCCCATACAAAATTACCTATTTTTTGATAATTAATATTTCTCCCATAACTTTCAAACGGGCAGATGGATGGCATTTAAACTTGGCCAGTTTAATTACCTTGTAATAACAGATAAATCCCCCAGAAAATCAAAACCTTTGTCACACCCCTTCTGGTACCTCCCATGCAAATGACCGAATTAACCCCCATATTTTTACCTACATATCTTTTTAGTTAAAATACTGAATTCAAAAAAATTTTGTGTGAGATGAACACATTTGACTCGTGAGTGAATATGGACTATATCGACCTACCCCTACTGGTACCTCCCATACAAAATTGCCTATTTTTAGACAAATTATTTTTTACCAATAATTTCCAAATGGACAGCTGTATGGCATTAAAACTTGGTCAGTTTAATAACCTTATAATAACAATAAACCCCCAGAAAATCAAATCCTTTGTCACACTCTTTCTGGTACCTCCCATACAAATGGCCGAATTAACCCCCATATTTTTACATACATGTTTTTGTAAGTATGCTGAAATTCATTTATATTTTGCTAAAGATATACGCTTATTGTAAATTTACTAATGCTTATCTTAAATATAAATCTAGTTTAATGAATGTTATTAGATATTCAACATAGATAATGCAACGCTATTGTCTTGCCCCCCTCCACTAATTTGTAGTCCAACTTAGGAATTTTTACAGTACAGTTAATAAGAAATTACTTATTTAAAATTTGTTCATCAGTTTTTGTTGTATTATTATTTAAAAAGGTACATTTCGAAAATTAAAATTAAATTAAACAGTTAAAAAATAATATTAAAATAAAAATTTAATATATTAATATTAAACATAAATTCATTGCATGAAAAACTTAACATTAGAAAATATAATTATAAACAACTGTATTACTGCTTACAATTTTCTTTAAATTTTAAAATATTGTAAAATATTATTTACACATGGTAGATTTTTTTGGATCTGAATATTTTTTTCTAAATTTTTTCACCAATAATAATAGAAACTGCTTCTGTTCTTCATTATGTGTATGCAATTTATTGTATTCCTGCATCAAGGCCACTCCGTGTTCAGCAATATCATTAACAACCTTCAACCTAGACCGAACTAATTCTTTACTTAATTTAAAGTCTCATCTTGCTCCCAATCTTCAACATTATTTTTAGGAAACCCGACTTAATACCCGTTATGCTGAAAAATCTAAGAGTATTGTTGGATACAAAATGCTCAAGACTTTTGGAATGTAGTAGGTTTCCATCCACTGTAACTCGTTTTTCTGGATTATCTACTCCTTCTATGTTTAAAGCATTTACCATCTTCTTCTTAATTTCATGAGAAACTTTGTCATCAAAAATGCAAATCCAACTAGCTCTTTCTAAAAATACCAGAGATGACCTAGAATTTTTTTTAAGGCTATTGCTGCTGTCTCTTTATTAATTGTTGCATAAGACTTCAAGTCTTTTAATAACTGGAGGTCATTTCTTGAAGCAGAAGGTCCAGAAGTGGATTCAAAGCAATATTTAAGGTAAATATTAATTATCAAAGTGCAAACATCCTGTATTCCACATAATTCGCTTTCGTTTAACTTGAACTGCTCTCTGAATAAATATATTTCCATCTAGCACGGTGAACCCCTGCTGGTGCTCTGAAGAATATTTGTGTTTTTGGGACATCCCGCAGAATATTATTGTCAGCTTAAGTAGCTCTTTTTAGTCCTCCCGTGCCTGAAACTCTTTAAGCTGATTTTCGGCAAAACAAATAGCATTCGCAGAATTCTTTACTTGTCTTAATATGAGATCATCCGATATGCCAGGTTTAAAATTGGAATGATCAATTTTTGTCCAGGCATTTTTAAACCTCTTAAAAAGTAATATTTCAGGACCGGTTAAAATTCCCGAAATACAATGCATAAGTCATATTATATGACTTCTACGTTTAAAACTACGCATTCTTTTGTACGTCTTAACAAAATTTTAAGTTAACCTATGAAAAAAATCAAAATTTTCTGTCAAATAAGTAGCATAAATATGTAAAACTATGAGGGTGAATTCGGTCATTTGTATGGGAGGTACCAGAAGGGGTGTGACAAAGGTTTCGATTTTCTGGGGGTTTATCTGTTATTAAAAGGTAATTAAAATGACCAAGTTAAAATGCCATCCAGCTATCCGTTTGGAAATTATTGGTAAAAAATAATTTGTCTAAAAATAGGTAATTTTGTATGGGAGGTACCAGAAGGGGTTGGCCGATATAGTCCATATTCACTCACGAGTCAAGTTTTTGCATGTGTTCATCTCACACAAAATTTTATTGAATTCAGTATTTTTACTAAAAAGATATGTAGGTTAAAATGTGGGGGTTAATTTGGTCATTTGTATGGGGGGTACCAGAAGGGGTGTGACAAAGGTTTTGATTTTCTGGGGGTTTATCTGTTATAGCAAGGTAATTAAACTGACAAAGTTTAAATGCCATCCAGCTGCCCGTGTGGAAATTATTGGTAAAAAATTATTTGTCTAAAAATAGGTAATTTTGTATGGGAGGTACCAGAAGGGGTGGGGCAATTCTGCCCATTTACAATTCCATAACTTCGGTATGGAAAATATAAATACTGAAAAATTTTCATAAGGATCAGTTAAGGGTTTACTCGAGTTATTCTGCTTATCCCTCAGGATGACGGTCAAATTTTGAATTTCGAACCCCGGTAGCGACCCCTAAACCTTTAAGAAAAAAATTAAAAAAATTCACATAGAGTTTTTTTGTACGTCTTAATAAAATTTTAACTTGGCCCATGAAAAATTCCAAAAACATTTTTAAGACTCACCCTAATGCTGTAGTTAATCTTTCTAAGAATGTTGGAGTTGATTTTGAACCGAATGCTGTTAATGATGCATATTTTCTAGAACTAAAAAAGAATCTGAGGATGGAAAAAAACTGTTGTGGTTAAATTTTCTTCGAAATTTCATAAGGAAAGACTGATGGCTTCTACATCAAAACTGAAAGAAAATGAAAGTACAAGAGAGGTGTTTGTAAATGATTTTCATAGCAAGGAAACTATGAACCTTTTTTATACCATCACCCGTAGGGATGAAGGTATATATCATTTGATACGACCCAAAAGTGTAACACATAGAAGGAGTCACTTTAGACCCTAGGTTTCTTTGAACCAAATTCGATTCATGACTTTTTAAGTCGTTTGAGCCATGTCCGTCTGTCTGTCTGTCTGTCTGTCTGTCGGGTGGCTGTCCGGCTGGTTCGCACGATAACTTTCGAAAGACTCAACCAAATGTTTCGAAATTTTGCACGAGTTATTATTTTCTCAAAACTACTTACGGTATTGCAAATGGGCTACATGGCCCCGCCCCTTCTGGTACCTCCCATACAAATACATTATTCCGCCCACTTTAGAAATCGAGTAACCAGTACAGAAATTTCAGTCAGTTGAACTGACTGATAAATACCATCACCCAATATAATATATTGTTTAAGTCTTGAGTTATTGAAAATAATCGATTTGTAATTAAAACCAGTTAGAAAGTTTCAGTCGGGCAACCCGACTTACATTTACCCTTACCCTCAGTAAAACAAATAATTTTCTATTTTATTGATATTATTACTCGATTTCGAAATTGGGCGGAGTGGTACATTTATATGGGAGGTACGTGAAGGGGTGTGTTTAGGCTCCAGATTTATTCTCCATAACTTTATCCTGTTATAGCTTTACTAAATACAGAATTTGCGCACGATTGCGTTGGGTGTACTGATATTATTACTACATCCCAAAAGTGGGCGGAAAGGTACATTTGTATGGGAGGTACCATAAGGAGCGTGTCTAGACTCCCAATTTTTTCTCCAAAACTTTGTCCTGTTATAATATAACAAAATACAGAATTTGGGCACGATCGTGTCGAGTGTATTGATATTATTACCCTATGTCTAAAGTGGGCGAAGTGGTACATTTGTATGGGAGGGTACCAGAAGGGGCGTGACTAGACTTCCAGATTTTTTCTCCAAAACTTTATCCTGCTTAAACTTTACCAAATACAGAATTTGGGCACGATCGCGTTAGGTCTTTTAATATTATTAATCGATTTCTAAAGTGGGCGGTACCAGATGTGTATGGGAGGTACCAGATGGGGCGTGAATAGACTTCCATTTTTTTTCTCTAAAACTTAATCTTGTTATAGCTTTACTCAAAATAGAATTTGGGTACGATTACGTTTAATTTATTGATATTATTTCTCCATCTCTATAGTGGGCGGAAAGGTAGATTTGTATGGGAGGTACCAGAAGGGGCGTGGCTAGGCTTTCAAAATTTTTACCAAAACTTTATCCTGTTATAGCTTTACTAAATACAGAATTTGAGGACGATCCCCTAGGGTGTATTGATATTATTACTCGATTTCTAAAGTGGGCGGAATGATGTATTTGTATGGGAGGTACCAGAAGGGGCGGGGGCCATGTAGCCCATTTGCAATACCGTAAGTAGTTTTGAGAAAATAATAACTCGTGCAAAATTTCAAAACATTTGGTTGCGTCTTTCGAAAGTTATCTGTGCGAACCAGCCGGACAGCCACCCGACAGACAGACAGACAGACAGACGGACATGGCTCAAACGACTTAAAAAGTCATAAATCGAATTTGGTTCAAAGAAACCTAGGGTCTAAAGTGACTCCTTCTATGTGTTACACTTTTGGGTCGTATCAAATGATATATACCTTCATCCCTACGGGTGATGGTATAATAATATCAATACACCCTACGGAATCGTCCCCAAATTCTGTATTTAGTAAAGCTATAACAGGATAAAGTTTTGGAAAAAATTTTGAAAGCCTAGCCACACCCCTTCTGGTACCTCCCATACAAATCTACCTTTCCGCCCCACTATAGAGATGGAGAAATTAATATCAATAAATTAAACGTGATCGTACCCAAATTCTATTTTGAGTAAAGCTATAACAAGATAAAGTTTTAGAGAAAAAAATTGGAAGTCTATTCACGCCCCATCTGGTACCTCCCATACACATCTGGTACCGCCCACTTTAGAAATCGATTAATATTATTAAAAGACCTAACGCGATCGTGCCCAAATTCTGCATTTGGTAAAGTTTAAGCAGGATAAAGTTTTGGAGAAAAAATCTGGAAGTCTAGACACGTCCCTTCTGGTACCTTCTATACAAATGTACCACTCCGCCCACTTTAGAAATAGGGTAATAATATCAATACACTCGACACGATCGTGCCCAAATTCTGTATTTTGTTATGTTATAACAGGACAAAGTTTTGGAGAAAAAATCGGAAGTCTAGCGACGCCCCTTATGGTACCTCCCATACAAATGTACCTTTCCGCCACTTTTGGGATGTAGTAATAATATCAGTACACCCAACGCAATCGTGCGCAAATTCTGTATTTAGTAAAGCTATAACAGGATAAAGTTATGGAGGATAAATCTGGAGCCTAAACACACCCCTTCACGAACCTCCCATATAAATGTACCACTCCGCCCACTTTAGAAATCGAGTAATAATATCAATAAAATAGAAAATTATTTGTTTTACTGAGGGTAAGGGTAAATGTAAGTCGGGTTGCCCGACTGAAACTTTTTAGCTGGTTTTAATTACAAATCGATTATTTTCAATAACTCAAGACTTAAACAATATATTATATTGGGTGATGGTATTTATCAGTCAGTTTAACTGACTGAAATTTCTGTACTTGTTATTATGCCAAATCATTAAAAACTATTGGTTATCAACATATTTATGTTAGAAATGGTAGAGTCTATTGTCGAAAAAGTGATATTGCAAAACAACAACTTATCAGAGATGAAGATGATGTTGATAATATGTTATTGGAAGCAACTACTAATAAACATTGGAAGAGAAGACCTATGATTAATAACAGAAGAGTTGATGATGCAAATTCAAGTGATGATGGCGATGATGATGGTGCTGCTTTTGTGTTTCCCTTAAAAAAGAATGTATATATTTAATTTGTATAATTTTTTATAATTTTTCTATTTTTTATGATTAAAAATCAATATTTTCAACAATTTGCAAATTTTAAAACCTACTTTTGTAATTTGAATTTAAACTTTTTTAATATTATTAGTATAAACTAGCGGACCCGGCAAACTTCGTCTCGCCCCAATTTATTGCCTTTAGATAAACTCAGTAGAGACTGGTATGATAAACAATGTTTTCGATTAGTTTTCCTTAGCAAAAACAAACAACGAAGCCGGTTCTTCATAAAGTGAAAAGGCAACGTTCAGCTTCCAACGATTTGCCTTGCGATTT
>CAXIUB010000201.1:37002-85665 GCA_964034835.1 Muscina levida | reverse complement strand
CTCTTGGGGGGTAATGAAAATTGGGCGATTAATTTATGTTATTATAGGAGGCAAAACCCTAGAAAACCTAACTATTTGACGCTCCCCTTCTGGTACCTCCCATACAAATGACCGAACTCACCCCCATAGTATTACAAAGTATTCAGTACACTGAATTCAGTCAAATTATGAGTAATTTGTACGCTTATGAAAATATGAATCAGGAGTGAATATGGACTATATCGGGTCACCCCTTCTGGTACCTCCCATACAAAATTACCTATTTTTGGAAAATTAATAATTCTCCCACAACTTCCAAACGGAAATTTGAGGATAATGAAAATTAGTCGGTTAATTTATATTGTGATAGGAGGCGAAACCTCAGAAAACCTAACTATTTGACACAGCCCTTCTGGTACCTCCCACGCAAAGGACCGAACTCACCCCTATAGTCTTACATACATATCTTTTTTTGTAAGTGCACTGAATTCTGTCAAATAATTCGTAAGTTGTAGGTATCCAAATTTGAGTTAGGAATGAATAAGGACTGTTTCGGTTCACCTCTTGTGGTACCCCCTATCAAAATTAATTTTTTTTTGAAAAATTAATATTTCTCACATATATTCCAAACCGGCACCTATACCCCCTACACAAATAAGTAAAGTTTTGGACGATTTTGCACCACAAGCAGGGGAAAAAATTTACCTAAGAAATTTTATTTTAATTTAAAATCTATTCATTTCAATAACTCAAGACTTCAACAATATCTTATATTGGGTGATGGTATTAATCAGTCAGTTTACCTGACTGAAATTTCTGTACTGGTTTTTTTAATATTTTTGCAATTTTCATGCACTGGATGCAATTTTTTTGGGTCGGTCTATTTGACACTTTTTTTGCTCTGGTTTAGATCTACAACTTTGCCGAAGACAAAAAGAAGAATTTTCGAACGGTTAATGAAATATGGACTCCGAAAAAATGATAAAAAATCGTGTTGGGGTGAAAATATTGGAGTATCCATAAAAAAATGTTTCGATGTAATGGGGCCAAATGCTTTGGCGATTTTTTTAGTTTCGGAATATACTTCAAAAATAGCGGGGTACGAAGGTGGCACCAGACGATGACCTTAGAAATGTTGCACTGTGTAATATATCTTATCACCGACTCAGACATACAATTTCATAAATGTTTATATAATACAGTATCAGTACAGTACAGTACGTTTTTCCCACACACATCATTCTAACCCCCGTTCACCTCACAGAGCGATGGAGTGCCAGTGCTGAGGAGTGTCGACAGACAAGGTGCACACGAATGACGATGCCTTTATGACAGAGGCTGTTGATGACGGTGATGGCTTTGACGCGTCAAAAATTCACATAAATTTCGAAAACATTAAATTATTTACTCCTGCTTAATTCGCCAACGCATAAAATATCTATGGAATTTACATTTTATCGCAGTCAATCTACTTTAATAAACTTTAAAATATGTTAACACATTTGCAAAACTGAGCAAAGCTATTTATGGAACAACACGATTTGCGAAGCTATTTTACTAAATTCCTTGATATTCTTCAGCAGTAATTAATTTCATCAATCTATAAATTCATCTACTTGCCAACACACACACACACTGGGAGTTACATATATCCACACAATTGCACAGTAATTTGGGTTTATATCAAACAATTAATTACTTATTTGTTGTCTATCATCACTGTCAATCTAGTACAAACGAGCTGCTTCCTCAACATCTTTCGTCCTGTGCTTGAATTTCTTTTCGTCCTTACATTTCTTTCCCCTTGGCTCAATTACCGACAATCTGTTGTGTTTTCTTGTTTTAAGTTAATTTGATCTAAATTACCAAAATAATAACAACAACAAGGGCAACAACAATGAGACCATCAACATATTTCCTTCCGTCAAGTTGCCTTTCTGTTACGGAGTCCTTACTTGTCTTGTTCCAAGTACGTACATATTTCAACTTTGAAAAACTCAAAAATGTTAAAAGACAAGTATTGTTCTTCAATCCGTCCACTCTCTACTATCTCTTATCGTAATTTACACAGTTTCAACTCTGCAAGACATGGACACACCAACACACTCTAAAAAGTTAGACGATGACGACGAACGGTTGAATGTGGACGGACAATAGTGAGGACTTACTTACAGCCAGACGGGTAAGTAGACATGAAACATCAAATATTGTATTCTCGCTAAGCTAAGGAATGAGCGCGATGTTGTGAAGCTTGTTTGGGGGGTAAAATTTTAGATTGATTTGGCAGACGTTCGTCACTTTTGTTATGTTGGATTTTAAAACTTAATGAGTCGATATTTATTTCGTATCTTCCGACAATTAGCTTGGCAACCAGATACAAGGATTTACAATGATTAACTAGCGACCGCAGATGGGGTAGCTGAAAAAGGGTAATTGAAACTATTAAAATATAATTAGTTGTGGTTTGTGTCTACAACAAAATTAAACAGGTATATTATATGTCTCTGTGGGAGCATAATGAAGTTACATTATTAAAACTAGTATATAGGGTGTAGGGGACCGGCCGTGGCATAGTGGTTAGAACACGCGACTACCATGCGGGAGATCGCAGGTTCAAACCTGGCTCCAGTCATCTTAAAAAGAAAAAATAAATAAAATTTTCTTTCATTGTCGGCTCCCCTCGAATGTTGTTTGACAGCAACTTCGCAGTATTAAGCGTCGATTCAATCGTCGTGTCTAGTAAGAGCTTCTCAAAACAGTGACGTTCGCATTCGTCGATAAATAAGTAGGTGCCGTTAGTTGTGAATCTAAAAATAGAAACCGTGTTATTTCACAACAACGCGAGAAGCTATCCCATACCTCATTCATGGGGTGCAAAGGGAAATTAAATTTTTTTTTAAGTTTATATAGGGTGTAGTTGGACTGATATTAAATAATTGTTGGTAAAAGAGGAGCAGTTAAAAACCCTCTCTATTTAAATATTTCAGTTTTAATTTACCCATTATATTTATACCATCACCCGTAGGGATGAAGGTATATATCATTTGATACGACCCAAAAGTGTAACACATAGAAGGAGTCACTTTAGACCCTAGGTTTCTTTGAACCAAATTCGATTCATGACTTTTTAAGTCGTTTGAGCCATGTCCGTCTGTCTGTCTGTCTGTCTGTCTGTCGGGTGGCTGTCCGGCTGGTTCGCACGATAACTTTCGAAAGACGCAACCAAATGTTTTGAAATTTTGCACGAGTTATTATTTTCTCAAAACTACTTACGGTATTGCAAATGGGCTACATGGCCCCGCCCCTTCTGGTACCTCCCATACAAATACATCATTCCGCCCACTTTAGAAATCGAGTAATAATATCAATGCACCCTAGGGGATCGTCCCCAAATTCTGTATTTAGTAAAGCTATAACAGGATAAAGTTTTGGAAAAAATTTTGAAAGCCTAGCCACGCCCCTTCTGGTACCTCCCATACAAATCTACCTTTCCGCCCACTATAGAGATGGAGACACAATATCAATAAATTAAACGTGATCGTACCCAAATTCTATTTTGAGTAAAGCTATAACAAGATAAAGTTTTAGAGAAAAAAATTGGAAGTCTATTCACGCCCCATCTGGTACCTCCCATACACATCTGGTACCGCCCACTTTAGAAATCGATTAATATTATTAAAAGACCTAACGCGATCGTGCCCAAATTCTGTATTTGGTAAAGTTTAAGCAGGATAAAGTTTTGGAGAAAAAATCTGGAAGTCTAGACACGCCCCTTCTGGTACCTCCCATACAAATGTACCACTCCGCCCACTTTAGAAATAGGGTAATAATATCAATACACTCGACACGATCGTGCCCAAATTCTGTATTTTGTTATATTATAACAGGACAAAGATTTGGAGAAAAAATTTGAAGTCTAGACACGCCCCTTATGGTACCTCACATACATATGTACCTTTCCGCCCACTTTTGGGATGTAGTAATAATATCAGTACACCCAACGCAATCGTGCGCAAATTCTGTATTTAGTAAAGCTATAACAGGATAAAGTTATGGAGAATAAATCTGGAGCCTAAACACACCCCTTCACGTACCTCCCATATAAATGTACCACTCCGCCCAATTTCGAAATCGAGTAATAATGTCAATAAAATAGAAAATTATTTGTTTTACTGTGGGTAAGGGTAGATGTAAGTCGGGTTGCCCGACTGAAACTTTCTAACTGGTTTTAATTACAAATCGATTATTTTCAATAACTCAAGACTTAAACAATATATTATATTGGGTGATGGTATTTATCAGTCAGTTTAACTGACTGAAATTTCTGTACTGGTTTTGAATTGAACTCGTATTACCATTTTTATACCATCACCCGTAGGGATGAAGGTATATATCATTTGATACGACCCAAAAGTGTAACACATAGAAGGAGTCACTTTAGACCCTAGGTTTCTTTGAACCAAATTCGATTCATGACTTTTTAAGTCGTTTGAGCCATGTCCGTCTGTATGTCTGTCCGGTGGCTGTCCGGCTGGTTCGCACGATAACTTTAGAAAGACGCAACCAAATGTTTTGAAATTTTGCACGAGTTATTATTTTCTCAAAACTACTTACAGTATTGCAAATGGGCTACATAGCCCCGCCCCTTCTGGTACCTCCCATACAAATACATCATTCCGCCCACTTTAGAAATCGAGTAATAATATCAATACACCCTACGGGATCGTCCCCAAATTCTGTATTTAGTAAAGCTATAACAGGATAAAGTTTTGGAAAACATTTTGAAAGCCTAGCCACGCCCCTTCTGGTACCTCCCATACAAATCTACCTTTCCGCCCACTATAGAGATGGAGACACAATATCAATAAATTAAACGTGATCGTACCCAAATTCTATTTTGAGTAAAGCTATAACAAGATAAAGTTTTAGAGAAAAAAATTGGAAGTCTATTCACGCCCCATATGGTACCTCCCATACACATCTGGTACCGCCCACTTTAGAAATCGATTAATATTATTAAAAGACCTAACGCGATCGTGCCCAAATTCTGTATTTGGTAAAGTTTAAGCAGGATAAAGTTTTGGAAAAAAAATCTGGAAGTCTAGACACGCCCCTTCTGGTACCTCCCATACAAATGTACCACTCCGCCCACTTTAGAAATAGGGTAATAATATCAATACACTCGACACGATCGTGCCCAAATTCTGTATTTTGTTATATTATAACAGGACAAAGTTTTGGAGAAAAAATTTGAAGTCTAGACACGCCCCTTATGGTACCTCCCATACAAATGTACCTTTCCGCCCACTTTTGGGATGTAGTAATAATATCAGTACACCCAACGCAATCGTGCGCAAATTCTGTATTTAGTAAAGCTATAACAGGATAAAGTTATGGAGAATAAATCTGGAGCCTAAACACACCCCTTCACGTACCTCCCATATAAATGTACCACTCCGCCCAATTTCGAAATCGAGTAATCTATATATATAACCAGTACAGAAATTTCAGTCAGATAAACTGACTGATAAATACCATCACCCAATATAAGATATTGTTGAAGTCTTGAGTTATTGAAATGAATAGATTTTTAATTAAAATAAAATTACTTATGTTTATTTTTTCCCCTACTTGTGGTGCAAAATCGTCCAAAACTTTACTTATTTGTGTAGGGGGTATAGGTGCCGGTTTGGAATTTATGTGACAAATATTAATTTTTCAAAAAAAATTAATTTTGATAGGGGGTACCACAATAGGTGAACCGATACAGTCCTTATTCATTCCTAACTCGAATTTTCATACGTACAACTTACGAATAATTTGACAGAATTCAGTGCACTTACAAAAAAGATATGTATGTAAGACTATAGGGTTGAGTTCGGTCCTTTGTGTGAGAGGTACCAGAAGGGGTGTGTCAAATAGTTAGGTTTTCTGAGGTTTCGCCTACTATCACAATATAAATTAACCGACTAATTTTCATTACCCTCAAATGTCCGTTTGGAAGTTCTGGAAGAATTATTAATTTTCCAAAAATAGGTAATTTTGTATGGGAGGTACCTGAAGGGGTGACCTGATATAGTCCATATTCACTCCTGATTCATATTTTCATAAGCGTACAAATTACTCATAATTTGACTTAGAAAAAAGATATGTTTGTAATACTAAGGGGGTGTGTTCGGTCATTTGTATGGGAGGTACCAGAAGGGGTGTGTCAAATAGTTAGGTTTTCTAGGGTTTTGCCTCTTATAATAACATAAATTACTTGACCAATTTTCATTACCCCCCAAGAGTCCGTTTGGAAGTTATAGGAGAAATATTAATTTTCCAAAAATAGGTAATTTTGTATGGGAGGTACCAGAAGGCGTGAACTGATATAGTCCATATTCATACCTGAGTCTAATTTTCATAAGCAAACATCATACGCAAAATTTGAGTGATCTCAGTTTACTTACAAAAAAGATATGTATGTAAAACTATAAGGGTCAATTCGGTCATTTGTATGGGAGGTACCAGAAGGGGTGTGTCAAATAGTTAGGCTCTCTGAGGTTTCGCCTCCTATCACAACATTAATTTATCGACCAATGTTCATAACCCCCCAAATGACTGTTTTGAAGTTATTGGAGAAATATATAATTTCCAAAAATAGGTCTTTTTGTATGGGAGGTACCAGAAGGCGTGAACCGATATAGTCCATATTCATACCTGGGTCTAATATTTATAAGCAAACATCATACGCAAAATTTGAGTGATCTAAGTTTACTTGCAAAAAATATATGTATGTAAAACTATAAGGGTCAATTCGGTCATTTGTATGGGAGGTACCAGAATGGGTGGGGCACAGGTTTCGGTTTTCTTAGGGTTTGTCTACTTTTGCAAGATAAATAATCTGACCAAATTTAGATATCCTCCGGTTGTCCGTTTGGAAGTTATGGAAGAAATATTAATTTTCCAAAAATAGGTAATTTTGTATGGGAGGTACCAGAAGGGGTGGGGCTATTCAGCCTATTTACAATCCCATAAGTTCGTTTTGAAAAATATTGATACTTGTACATTTTCATAGCGATTCGTTAAGGTTTACTCGAGTTATCCTGCTGACCAGCCATCCAGCCAGCCAGCCAGCCAGACAGACGGACATAGCTCATTCTTCTTAAAAAGTTCTGAAACGAATTTGGTCTTAAGATACTTGGGGTCTAACTCGTCTCCTTTAATGCGTTACACTTTTTATACCATCACCCTTAGGGATGAGGGTATATATCATTTGATACGAAAAAAAGTGTAACGCATTAAAGGAGACGAGTTAGACCCCAAGTATCTTAAGACCAAATTCGTTTCAGAACTTTTTAAGAAGAATGAGCTATGTCCGTCTGTCTGGCTGGCTGGCTGGCTGGATGGCTGGTCAGCAGGATAACTCGAGTAAACCTTAACGGATCGGTATGAAAATTTACCAGTATCAATATTTTTCAAAACGAACTTATGGGATTGTAAATGGGCTGAATAGCCCCACCCCTTCTGGTACCTCCCATACAAAATTACCTATTTTTGGAAAATTAATATTTCTTCCATAACTTCCAAACGGACAACCGGAGGATGTTTGAATTTGGTCAGTTTATTTATCTTGCAAAAGTAGACAAACCCTAAGAAAACCGAAACCTGTGCCCCACCCATTCTGGTACCTCCCATACAAATGACCGAATTGACCCTTATAGTTTTACATACATATCTTTTTTGCAAGTAAACTTAGATCACTCAAATTTTGCGTATGATGTTTGCTTATAAATATTAGACTCAGGTATGAATATGGACTATATCGGTTCACGCCCTCTGGTACCTCCCATACAAAATGACCTATTTTTGGATATTATATATTTCTCCAATAACTTCAAAACAGTCACTTGGGGGGTTATGAACATTAGTCGGTTAATTTATATTGTGATAGGAGGCGAAACCTCAGAGAGCCCATCTATTTGACACACCCCTTCTGGTACCTCCCATACAAAATGACCTATTTTTGGAAAATTAATATTTCTCCTATATCTTCCAAACGGACTCTTGGGGGGTAATGAAAATTGGTCGATTAAATTATGGTATTATAGGAGGCAAAACCCTAGAAAAACTAACAATTTAACACACCCCTTCTGGTACCTCCCATACAAATGACCGAACTCACCCCCATGGTATTACAAACATATCTTTTTTCTAAGTACACTGAATTCAGTCAAATTATGGGTAATTTGTACGCTTATGAAAATATGAATCAGGAGTGAATATGGACTATATCGGGTCACCCCTTCTGGTACCTCCCATACAAAATTACCTATTTTTGGAAAATTAATAATTCTCCCATATCTTCCAAACGGACATTTGAGGGGTAATGAAAATCAGTCGGTTAATTTATATTGTGATAGGAGGCGAAACCTCAGAAAACCTAACTATTTGACACACCCCTTCTGAACTCACCCCTACAGTCTTACATACATATCTTTTTTTGTAAGTGCACTGAATTCAGTCAAATTATTCGTACCCCCTATCAAAATTAAATTTTTTTGCAAAATTAATATTTCTCACATAAATTCCAAACCGGCACCTATACCCCCTACACAAATAAGTAAAGTTTTGGACGATTTTGCACCACAAGCAGGGGAAAAATATACATAAGTAATTTTATTTTAATTAAAAATCTATTCATTTCAATAACTCAAGACTTCAACAATATCTTATATTGGGTGATGGTATTTATCAGTCAGTTTACCTGACTGAAATTTCTGTACTGGTTTTCGTATCAAATGATATATACCCTCATCCCTAAGGGTGATGGTATAAAAATGGTGGCAAAAATGTATAGTAATTCATCAATTGGGAACGGCTGGGCCGATTTTGCTCAAACTTTTTTTCAGTTGTTCGTTATTGCTAGGAGCAGGTTTATGTGAAAGAAAATTTTGGGAAAATCTCCGGAAAAGTCGGAAAATTGGAAAAATCGAAAATTGCCTTTTTGTATGGAATTTTGTGTGCAATTGTTACAGAATGGCTTTTCGAATAGAAAAATGGAAAATTATTGTTGAAAAATGCGGAAAATTGCAGAAAAATTCAAAAAATTTGAATTTGTTTTTTCGACGAAATTTTGCATATTATCGTATGATTTGATAATTTTGGACGATTTAACAGTGAAAAATTTTGGATAATTATTCCGAAATGACTTTCCGAAAGGAAACATTGAAAAATTCTCGGTGGAAAACTCAGAAAATTCCGGAAATACTCGAAAAATGTGGATTTTTTCGGAAACATTTTGCATCGCAAATTTAATTTTTGTATAACATTTTGTATTGGAAAATTATGGAAAAATTCCAAAAATTTGAATTATTTTTCGACGAAATTTTACATTTAATTGTGTTTTGAGAATATTGCATGATTTAAATGTGAAATTTTGGGATAATCATTCCGAAATGAATTTTCTAATGGAAAAATAGAAAAATTCTTGGTGAAAAACTCGGAAAATTCTGGAAAAAACTCGAAAATTGGTAAAATCTAAAATTGGTTTTTTGTATGGAATTTTGTGTGCAGTTATTACGGAATGGTTTTCGAATGGAAAAATAGAAAATTCTTAGGCAAAAATTCGGAAAATTCCGGAAGTGCAAAAAATTTGTTTTTTTTTTATCGACAAAATTTTGCAATTTTCACATGATTTGAGGGTTTTGAACGATGTTAGGTTAAATGTTGGTTGGTAACGAAATACATAATATTTAGATAAAAAATCCGTCGAACCCGACGGGATGTGCGGCAATCTGCTTTCGACGTTGGGAATGCCAGCGCCAAATCATTCGATGCATGATGCATTAGATCGCGAATTTTAACGGGAGCAAGACTTTAATCCAGATGAGCTGACCGGAAGAGATCGAACAAATTTGCTGCTGTTAAATACCGAGTACAAGATGAAACTGAAGGCATTTACTTTCTCGATGCTCCGACTGGGACAGCCAAGACATTTTTTTGTCGATTCCGGCAACAATTTGGTCAAGATCTCAAATAACGTTAGACGCTGCATCCTCTAGCATACCTGCCACATTGTTGAAAGGCATTCGATATGCAAATTCCGCTTGAAAACTGTCGAAGAATCTTATCACGGTCGAAAAGCCAAAGCACACAATGACCAAGAATTTCGCAACAGCGAATTAGATGAGGGAATGCCAAATAAACATTTCGGATGAATGCGCGATACGGAATAAACGAGCTTTGGAAGTAGTTGACTGAACGATAAAGGATTTACGAGGGGATTTAAAACGATTTGGTGGGGCTATGATTTTGCTCAAAATGTCTCATGCTGCTGATTTACTAAAACCATGCTTGAAAACGCCGTCAATATCAAGAAGTTGTAATTGACCCAAAAATTAGGGGCTTATTCCAGAACCTCACATCTTCTGCTGAATTCCCGAAACAACTGCTAGCGCTTGGCAATGGGCAAATTCGGGTTGATGTTTCGATTGAATTGATATCGTTCCCTGCAAATTTTTGCCAGTTCACATAGTTGAAAAAGTAACTCATGACATTGCACAAAATTATAAAAATCTCGATTGGATTAATTCACGGGCAGTATGTTACTAACAGCGAAGAATAAAGATATCAATAGCTAGAATTTCAAATTAGAAAGTTAAATCGCTTGAGAACTGCATTCGTACAAATCTGTTTACAGCGTGACCGTAGAGGATGAAGCGACCAACTATCCGACCGAATTTTACACTAGCTTAATGTGCCGCATAATTTACAGATAAAGGTGAGATCGATCATAATCATATTGCGGAATCTGAATCAACCGAAATTGTGCAACGGTACGGTCAAGAATCTGATAAAAAAATGTGATTTCAGACGATCATCAAGAACAAATTCAAAGAAGAGGAAGTCCTTTCTTACGAATCAGATAATTCCAACTGATCATTCATTCCAATTCCCCGACGACAATCAATAATTCGCAAGGCCAATCGTTGGAACTATGTGAGATTAATCTCGAACTTCCCTGTTTTACGTGCGGTCAGCTGAACGTTTTTTTCGTTTTGGAGAACCGCAGTCGTTGTTTGTTTTTGTGGCGGAAATCTAATCGAAAAACTATGTTTATCAAACATTGACTACTGAGTTTATCTGAAGGTATAAAATTGGGGCGAGACGAAGTTCGCCGGGTCCGCTAGCTAAATCAGCGATCAGCGAGGGAATTTAAAACGATTTGGTGGGGCTATGATTTTGCTCAAAATGTCAAATGCTGCTGATTTACTTAAACCATGCTTGAAAACGTCAAGAAGTTGTAATCGACCAAAAAATTAGGGGCTCATTCCATTCGTACAAATCTGTTTACAGCGTGACCGTAAACGATGAAGCGACCAACAATCCGACCGAATTTTCCACTCGCTTAATATGCCGCATAATTTACAGATAAAGGTGGGATCGATCATAATCATATTGCGGAATCTGAATCAACCGAAATTGTGCAATGGTACGCGGTTGTCCGTCAAGAATCTGATAAAATATGTGATTTCAGACGATCATAAAGGACTAATTCAAAGAAGAGGGAGTCCTTATCCTATGAATTAGATAATTCCAACTGATCATCCATTCCAATTCCCCGACGACAATCAATAAATCGCAAGGCCAATCGTTGGAAGTATATAAGATTAATCTCGAATTTCCCTGTTCTATGTCCGGTCAGTTGAACGTTGCGTTTTCGGGTTTTGGAGAACCGCCTTCGTTGTTTGTTTTTGAGGCGGAAAATTAATCGAAAAACATTGTTTATCAAACATTCTCTACTGAGTTTATCTAAAGGCATAAAATTGGGGCGAGACGAAGTTCGCCAGGTCCGCTAGTAATATCAATAAAATAGAAAATTATTTGTTTTACTGAGGGTAAGGGTAAATGTGAGTCGGGTTTCCCGACTGAAACTTTCTAACTGGTTTTAATTACAAATCGATTATTTTCAATAACTCAAGACTTAAACAATATATTATATTGGGTGATGGTATTTATCAGTCAGTTTAACTGACTGAAATTTCTGTACTGGTTTTGAGATAATTCGGTCACCATTGTTTGGCATAACAAAGTGATGGTCTCACGCGCTGTATGGCATATTACACCGTCGTGTTGGAACCATTTCTCGTTCAAATAATGTGCAATGACATGATAAATAAAAAAAATCACTTGATCGTCCACTGGCTCAAATTCTTCCACCAGTTAGATCTTATATAGATGCAGGCCAAGATCTTTCTTCAGCATTTGCATAGACCGAGTTGCTGAGAATGGCGTCGGTTTCGAGTCCCCTGTCACACTTACGTCTAAAACGTCGATGGCTTCTATTAGCTGCTCAGATGGATCATTATATGCACCCTCAACTTCACAAAGGGCTCCATAAGTTTGGCGAACAGAACGTGCATTTTGAAAATAAATTTGCAAGATTTGCAAACGTTGTTCTTGTGTAGTTTTTACTTGGTGATTTTCCAAAGTATACTAGAAGAAGTTCTATACGTCAAAAAAAATTACCCCATATATAGGTTTTTTACAAATATTTGCTTATGTTACCTCTGACATACTTTAAAAATGTTAATTGTGCCCCAATAAAACAAAAGGTGTTTTCCAGTATAACTACAATGAATATTGCATTTTTTTCTGAAAAGTAACTGGTGTACGGCACATTTTACTTATTAAGTGTTCAAAATAGCCTGTTCATTAGGGCGGAACAATTTGTTCTCGTCTAAAAAACGTGGTAATCGTATACCAGTATCGCAATGTACGATGAATTCTTAGACAATTTCGCTTAGAAACTATATGTCTACAATCAATTCCTAGTTCGCGCTGAGAAGCATGAAGATTTCAGGTTTAGGTATATTTTTAGCAATTTTTCAGTTACGTCAGACGTACCATCCCGATGTTTGGAGACCAAGACGAAGAGAATAGTATATTTTTGACATAGTTTTGTATCCCGCCCAATATTCTGAAAAATGATTTTTAAAAACTTAATTTCCGTATGCCAACTTTCAGAGGTCATGACTTTTTAACCAATACATAGATTTGCTTCTGTAAGAAATTAGTTTTACGCAGAAGGTCTCGAAAAATATATATCTGAAGTTTTCGGTTTGTGCTCATTTAAAAACAAAAAAAAACAGTACAGAAATTTCAGTCAGTTAAACTGGCTGATAAACACCATCACCCAATATAAGATATTGTTTAAGTCTTGTGTTATTGAAATTAACCGATTTGTAATTAAAATCAGTTAGAAAGTTTCAGTCCGGCAGCCCGACTTACATTTACCCTTACCCTCAGTAAAATAAATAATTTTCTATTATATTGATATTATTACTCGATTTCGAAAGTGGGCGGAGTGGTACATTTGTATGGGAGGTACGAGAAGGGGTGTGGTTAGGCTTCCAGATTTATTCTCAATAACTTTATCCTGTTATAGCTTTACTAATTACAGAATTTGAGCACGATTGCGTTGGCTGTACTGATATTATTACTACATCCCTAAAGTGGGCGGAAAGGTACATTTGTATGGGAGGTACGAGAAGGGGTGTGTTTAGGCTCCAGATTTATTCTCCATAACTTTATCCTGTTATAGCTTTACTAAATACAGAATTTGCGCACGATTGCGTTGGGTGTACTGATATTATTACTACATCCCAAAAGTGGGCGGAAAGGTACATTTGTATGGGAGGTACCATAAGGGGCGTGTCTAGACTTCAAATTTTTTCTCCAAAACTTTGTCCTGTTGTAATATAACAAAATACAGAATTTGGGCACGATCGTGTCGAGTGTATTGATATTATTACCCTATTTCTAAAGTGGGCGGAGTGGTACATTTGTATGGGAGGTACCAGAAGGGGCGTGTCTAGACTTCCAGATTTTTTCTCCAAAACTTTATCCTGCTTAAACTTTACCAAATACAGAATTTGGGCTCGATCGCGTTAGGTCTTTTAATAATATTAATCGATTTCTAAAGTGGGCGGTACCAGATGTGTATGGGAGGTACCAGATGGGGCGTGAATAGACTTCCAATTTTTTTCTCCCAAACTTTATCCTGTTATAGCTTTACTAAAAAAGAATTTGGGTACGATCACGTTTAATTTATTGATATTTTTTCACCATCTCTATAGTGGGCGGAAAGGTAGATTTGTATGGGAGGTACCAGAATGGGCGTGGCTAGGCTTTCAAAATTTTTTCCAAAAATTTATCCTGTTATAGCTTTACTAAATACAGAATTTGGGGACGATCCCGTAGGGTGTATTGATATTATTACTCGATTTCTAAAGTGGTCGGAATGATGTATTTGTATGGGAGGTACCAGAAGGGGCGGGGCCATGTAGCCCATTTGCAATACCGTAAGTAGTTTTGAGAAAATAATAACTCGTGCAAAATTTCAAAACATTTGGTTGCGTCTTTCGAAAGTTATCGTGCGAACCAGCCGGACAGCCACCGGACAGACAGACAGACAAACGACTTAAAAAGTCATGAATCGAATTTGGTTCAAAGAAACCTATTGTCTAAAGTCACTCCTTCTATGTGTTACACTTTTGGCTCGTATCAAATGATATATACCTTCATCCCTAAGGGTGATGGTATAAAAATACTTCTTGTAAGCGCGGAATACCTTGTGTTATCGAATATTGCCAATGTGTAGCCTATGTTACTCGCGGGGTTAAATGAATAATAATATGTTTATCCCTTCCATACAAAATTACGTTTTTTTTTGGAAAAAATAATATGTTGCCGATAACATCCAAACCGAAAAATACAGGATTTTTGAAATTGATTGGTTTAATTAAATTGTAATAGGACCGGCCGCAACTACCATCCTGGAGATCCTTGGTATGATTCCCGGCACCAGTCATCTACATTTTTTTTTCATTGCCGGCCACCTCGATAACCGAAATTTTTCCAACACCTTTTGGCTACCTCCCGTAAAAATGGTCGAATTTACTCGCATATACTAACAAACAATGACTTTAAAGCAACCGCTTAGAAGTTAGCTAATGTTAGAAGTCGAAATGTTGAGTAACCTAATCGGCCACCGATGCGTTTTAGGAACTAGGTAACAGAAGTTACTGAAGCTCAACACAGGCTCTCTTAGTGGCTTTGGCAGACCCAAGAAACTAGGATCGGGAGCGGTGGCCTAATAAGCCACTCTCCTTAAACAAAAATTTATTATGAAAACACGAAGAAAAGGAAAAACAAGAACCCCCCCCAAATGTTGACGAACCCCGCAAACGATATAAGGACCATGATTTAAGGATATGCACCTGGAATGTCTTAACTCTATACAGAGATGGTGCCTCTATCCAACTGGCGGATGTCCTCGACAAATACAAGGCTGACATCACCGCCATACTGGAAATGAAATGGACGGTACAGGGATGCGCACGACGGAAGAACTGTGACATCTTTTACAGCTGCCATGCAGAAAGACACGAATTTGGATGTGGTTTCATAGTCGGCAAGAGACTTCGACACCTGGTCTCACGGTTTAACCCTGTAAGTGACCGTATAGCCACCATTCGCATCCGGGCGAAATATTTTAACATTACGCTGATTTGTGTACATGACACATGACATTAAAATTGTTCTGGGAGATTTTAATGCTAAAATAGGAAGGAAAGATGCTCTTGGTTCAGCAGTCGGAAAATTCAGTGTACACAACAACACCTCCGATAACGGATTCAGACTGGTAAGTTTCGCGTCGGCAAGAAACATGGTTGTGAGTGGAACCAGATTCCCGCATAAAGATATCCACAACGCAACCTGGATATCTCCCGATCAAAATACAAGAAATCAGATTGATCACGTGGTAATTGATGGAAGGCATGTCTCAAGCGTTATGGGCGTGCGTGTGATGCGCGGTGCAAATATTGATCACCACCTAGTTGCAGCCAAGGTACGCACACGATTAAGTAGAGCTAAAAACACTCGTTATCAAACGCAAAGGAAGCTAGACATCACATAGGTGCATACCACTGAGATAGCCAATGCCTACTCCAACCAACTCTCTCAATTACTCCATACAAATCCCCCTAGTTCTGATGTTCCCGACATGCAGTGACAGCATATTGCGAATTCTATGACCACTGCCGCAACAACCGTACTGGGTTATGAAAAACCACGCTCAGACAAGCCCTGGTACGATGATGAATGTCGCAAAATGTCTGATGAAATGGATGCTGCATACAAGGCAAAACTGCAGCCAATGGCGACGCGTGCGGTGACGGAGCGTTATAAAGAGAAAAGGAGGGAGATGAAACGCATGTTCAGACGGAAAAAGCGTCTGTGGAAGAAAAGAGAGAGCCAGGATATCGAAAACTACAGGGATAGAGGTGAGGCCCGAAAGTTCTACCAAAAGGTAAAAAGTAAAGGTTTTGGAACAGGGATCTCCACCTGTAAGGACAGAGACGGAAATCTGGTCACGGACACTCAGAGTAAGCTGCAAATATGGAGGGAACACTTTCAATCTCTTCTCGTTCCCGAAGGCAGCATAAGTGACGAAATCGCACCAATCATCGACGATGGAGTAGACTGTCCACCACCGAGCCAAAACGAGATCAGCACGGCAATTGCGCGGCTTAAAAATAATAAAGTTGCGGGAGCCGATGGACTGCCGGCAGAGCTTTTTAAAGCCGGCGGCGATGACCTGGTAACATGCATGCACCAGCTCATAAACACGATTTGGCTCAGGGAGTGCATGCCCGATGATTGGAATCTGAGTGTCCTATGTCCCGTGCTTAAGAAAGGCGATCCTAGTGTGTGTACCAACTATCGCGGGATTAGCCTTTTACCCATCGCATACAAGGTCCTGTCTAGTGTGTTATGTGAAAGACTAAAGCCCCTTCTGGCGAACCTGATTGGACCTTATCAGTGTGGCTTAAGACCTGGCAAATCCACCACCGACCAGATATTCACGCTACGACAAATCCTGGAGAAGACCCAAGAAATGCAGATCGATACCTACCATATGTTCATCGATTACAAAGCTGCATTTGACAGTCCGATACGACAGAAAGTGTTGGATGCTATGGCTGAGTTTGGTATCCCCGCAAAACTAATTCGACTCTGCGGGATGACACTGACTGACACGAAGTCTTCAGTGAAAATTGGCAAAAATCTGTCAGAGCCATTTTCTACCAAGCGAGGCTTTAGACAAGGCGATAGTCTGTCCTGCGATCTATTTAACATTGTAATGGAGATGATCATGCGGAAAGCAGCAGTAAACAGGAATGTCACCATATTTAACAAAAGCCACATGTTGCTGGCGTATGCTGATGATATCGATATTATTGGACGTAGATTGCGAGATGTTACTGCGGCTTTTTCGAGCATTGAAAAGCAGTCGGCTGAAGTGGGTCAGGTGATAAACGAGGACAAAACAAAGTTATTTGCTTCAACGAACAAAGAGTCCACTCGTCTGGGACGCTGCGTGAACGTTGACAACTATAATTTTGAAGTGGTAGATGATTTTGTCTACCTTGGCTCCGCCATAAACAAAAATAATAATGTCAGCCTCGAAATCAAAAGACGAGTATTGATCGCAAACCGCTGCTACTATGCGCTGAGCAAGCGATTTAACGACAAAGCACTCTCTCGAAGAACAAAGATCCAGCGCAGAATCGTGGGTAATGACACAAGCGGATCAATCTATTCTGGGAGTCTTCGAGAGAAAAATACTCCGCAAAATATTTGGACCCATCATCGTGAACGGCGAGTACCGTCGTCGAATGAATCATGAGCTGTATGAGATGTACAACGACATCGACGTGGTCAAGCGCGTTCAAATAGACCGAATGCGCTGGCTTGGACACGTTGTACGAATGGACGAAAACGTTCCGGCTCGAAAAGTCTTCGGCAATAAACGCGATGGGCGGCGCAGGAGGGGGCGACCAAAACTCCGATGGATGGACCAGGTGACGGAAATGTTAAGTAAGCTTGGTATGACCAACTATCTACGGAGCGCAAAAGACCGAAGCGCTTGGAATGGTTTTCTACGTGCGGCTACTGATAGATGAACTTCTGTTGTTGCTGCCAGTAAAGAAGAAGAAGAATACTAACAAACATCTAAGATCAGAAGCCATAACAGCCTATGTCTGTTTTTCAGACTTAGACTTAAGCCTAAGTAAAACAATTTTGACAAGAATTTTGAAGAAAGGACATATGCTGAGGGTATTTTTCAGTCAGTCCTCCTAACTGAAGTTTTTGTTCTGGTTATCGATTAGATTGGTGTTTGACAAAATACCGGCAACTGTCGATATTAAAAATATTAACGGCGGACAATTGCTATATGCTGCCATAAATGAATATCTTTGACACAATAGAATATTAACAAGTTCTTGCTCCTAAGCTAATTTGTCTGCCGCAAAAATATTACTACTAAATTGTATATTACACCCAAATGTCTTATATTCTTATACAAGTTAATAGGTGCCAAACTTTCCCCCACAACTTTAGACAAACATTCTGCGAACACAAACCACAAAGCCCAGGTAATTGACTGGAAACGTGATCAGATTCCAATATTCATTGTCAGCTTTAATAGCTTAAGTCTAGATACAATTTGAGTTTATTCTTTGTGTTTTTTTTTTCTTACTTGAATTCAACGAGAAAGTGGTTTCACAACAACTATTCTTCCCCATCGTTGACAAAAAAAAGGCACACAAAAAATTCAATAACATAAAAAAGAAAAGCAAAAGAAACGGAATGCACTCGTTCCAGCTGTATGAAAATAACTTCAACACATTTGGTTGAGAGGAAGTGGAAATGAAATCAATGCATTCGCAGGAAACTCGAAAAGATACTCCGACGACAACAATACAAAAGCAATGATTCCTATGATCACGATGACGACAATGCCAGTTGGGGGCTATGTTGAAGGTTATGATGAAGATGGTGCCACATTTAGAGTAAAGCTATTTGTTATTATTTGTAGTATTTTCTTTGTTTGTTCTTTCTATTGCTAAATTCATGACAAAATGCTGATTGAATATCCGCTTTGCTGTTGACTTTTGCTTTCAGGAAGGAGCGATAAGGTCGGGTATTGTATTTAAGCTATATGCGAGGTAAATAAGACAACCAAACATTTGAGTAGTAAGTAGGTTAGTTCGATTGAATTTCTTACGGAATCAACTAATATAGCTTTGACATTGAGTCATTACCCGAATATATGTACTTGCATGATCATTTTACTGCATCCCTAATAAATTCGCTTAGTGATGAACCAATCAGAACCGCAAACTTTTTTTCGCACAACCTTGACTATATACCATCCGAAGTAGTAACAACAACAATAAAAACACAAACAATTTAAACCATAGCGCAATATTAAGTTGAGGCACGACACCAACTCCCTCGTTAAAATAAGGTTCAATAGGCTCGAGCAAACTGCAAAAACTTAACATATTTTACATTTTAACATTAACTTGTAATAACTTAAACTTAATTTCCCTTTACACCCCATGAATGAGGTATGGGATGCTTCTCGCGTTGTTATGAATTAACACACTTTCTATTTAAGATTCACAACAAACGGCACCTACTTGTTTATCGACGAATGCGAACGTCACTATTTGAGAAGTTTTTACTAGACATGCCCATTATCTCGAATTGATCCCACTCATTTTATAATCCAAATTGTGAGATTTTAAAGAAAGATATATCAACATCGGTTCATTATTTATTGAGTTCACCCGTTACAAACTTATTCACATAACCCTTTTTTTACCATCACCCTTAGGGATGAAGGTATATATCATTTGATACGACCCAAAAGTGTAACACATAGAAGGAGTGACTGTAGACCCTAGGTTTCTTTGAACCAAATTCGATTCATGACTTTTTAAGTCATTTGAGCCATGTCCGTCTGCTGTCCGGCTGATTCGCACGATAACTTTCGAAAGACGCAACCAAATGTTTTGAAATTCTGCACGAGTTAATATTTCCCCAAAACTACTTACGGTATTGAAAATGGGCTACATGACCACGCCCCTTCTGGTACCTTCCATACAAATGTACAATTCCGCCCACCTTAGAAATCGAGTAATAATATCAATACATCGAACTCGATCGTTCCCAAATTCTATATTTAGAAGTAACAGGATAAAGTTTTGGAAAAAAACCGGAAGTCTAGCCACGCCCCTTCAGGTACCTCCCATACAAATGAACCACTTCGCCTACTTTAGAGATGGAGTTATAAAATCAATACACTCGAGACGATCGTGTCCAAATTATGTATTTTTTTAAGTTATAATAGGGTAAAGTTTAAGAAAAAATATTGGAAGTCTAGCCACCCCCTTCCGGTACCTCCCACACAAATGTACTTTTCCGCCCACTTTAGAGATGGAGTAGTTATATCAATGAATCTAAGGCGATCGTACCCAAATTCTTTATTTTTGTAAAGCTATAAGAGGATACAGCTTTTGAGAAAAATAAACTGGAAGTCTAGCCACGCCCCATCTGGTACCTCCCATACACATCTGGTACCGCCCACTTCAGAAATCGATTAATATTACTAATAGACTTAAAGCGATCGTGCCTAAATTCTGTATTAAGTAAAATTCAAGCAGGATAAAGTTTTGTGGAAAAATCTGGAAGTCTAGACACGCCCCTTCTGGTACCTCCCATACAAATGTACCACTCCGCCCACTTTAGAGATGAAGTTATAATATCAATATACTCGACACGATCGTGCCCAAATTATGTTGTTTGTTAAGTTATAACAGGATAAAGTTTTGGAAAAAATATTGGAAGTCTAGACAGGACCCTTATGGTACCTCGCATTCAAATGTACCTTTCCGTCCACTTTAGAGATGGAGTAATAATATCAATACACCCGTCGCGATCGTGCCCAAATTCTGTATTTAGTAAAGCTATAACAGGATAAAGTTTTGGAGAAGAAATCAGGAAGTCTACACACGCCCCACCTCCCATACAAATGTACCACTTCGCCCACTTTAGATATCGGGTAACAATATCAATATATTATTTTTTTTTTTTGAATATTCGCGGTATATTAGAGTATTCGCGGTATATTAGATTTTGTTTTTTGATTTACTGAGGGTGATGGTATATGTGGTTATAATAGAAAAAGATGAATATTATCAAAATCATTAGCGATGACACTATTTTGTGTATACAATTTTCTCCCTCACTCACTTGTCGTCCGAGTTTCTCTCTAAGAAAATATTTGGATTAAAATTGGAGAGAGCAGAGCAAAAAAATTATTTCAAAACTTCATATTTCTAATAACCGCGAATACTCCTACCACATCATACCGCCCTCATGCATGAATGATGGAATTCTGAATTCTGAAATCGAAATCTCTTATGTTGCTATCCTTGTGGTTAGTTGTCCTCTTTGCCATCTGACATTTGTGGTATGCCCCGGCTTGTCATTGTTATTACTGTTATTGACATTCCGAAGTTCCATTTTCAAAGTGCCTTAATTTTAAAGATTTGCAGTATAAATTGTTGTAACACCAAAAACAACAATAACAACAAACAAAACCACAGTACTCTTACGCTGCAACACCATTTGTCAAGGCTTTCACAATAATTGTGTCGCTGCTACCTCGGCGAGGATATCGCAATAGCGACAGAATGAAATGAAATCATCGTCGCTCTGTAAATGGGATTGTCTTGCTGTCTGGATTGGAGGTTGTTCCTTTTTTTTCATTACCGAAATTGAAAGTTAAAGTTCAAGATAATAAAATGTTTTGTAACATTTGCTGGCTTTTGCAATTTAGTTCAACTTACGTGTATGTTACCCGCAATGGCAGATTCTTATTCAGACAGTTGGGGCTAGTGTCAAAAAATCAATGTTGGTTATTGACGCGGTTTTCATACACATATGTTTAAATGTTAGTCTTCAAGGGAAAAAATATTTATTTTAATCAACATGCACATATGAATGTCAAAAGAAGAACGTGTGCATTATCAGTTTCCAACTGAGAAGTACAAATTGTGGCACTCCAGAATAATGTATTATTTAGATAAACGATTTTAGTGGAATGACTGTCATGGCTATCTAAAAATTGATTGTCACAAATCTATGCTGAGAAAACGTTCCTATCTGTTTCTTAATAGGAAAGAGGATTAAACATCTCTAATGTTCATGTACTTTTTATGCGTAATGGAAGGAAATATACACCCGCTGACTTGGTTATGCCTTAAACATTGTTTTAGGAGTTTTGTATGCCAACATTACACTAGGTAAAAAAAATATTTTATCACAAATTTATAAAATAGTACTACGAGAACAATCAGAATTAATAGTGTTAAATTTGCATTTACTTGTTCTTAATATAGGCTTTGGTAAACGTTTTCTACGAAATAAAGTACACGCAGCTGGTGTGATTACAACTATGGTGCATAAGCATTTTTATACACAACTTTTGAAAATTATTGATGTTGTGGGAGCTAGAGGACAACATGGACCGACATTATGAACAGAGTCTTTCCGTACACCGAAATTATCTATCTCCTGTAAGTTGCACTCCGGTCTAAAATCATATGGCGAACATGTGTTAGAACAAAAAAAATCGATCAGTAACGTTAAAAATCGTCTTAAACTGTGGATCCCGTTTTGTCAATTGATTTAAGAAGTATCCTTTTTATATTTCATATCCAGTTTATTCAAATATGTTTAATTAAACCACAACTAAATAACAACTGCCAAAGAAAGTGTCGCCTTGTTTCATCACCTAAGGATTTCTTCCTTATCTCAAAACGCAAAACGTGGTTATTTCTTCATATTCGGTTTCACCGACTTCAAAAACTTAAAGTAATCAGTGATCAGATCTAAAGCTTAAAACATCCCCAAAGGCTTTGTAACCATTTTAAAGAAGGTTTCAGTCGGATAAACCGACTAACACACACCTTTACCCTCAGTTAAAACACGAATGGGGGTTGGCTAGGGTTTAAATAACTCTCCAATTTTTTATATAGTTAAATCATAACTAAATACTGTGTTTGGGTAATATAGCTTTAGGCGTATTGATAGTATTACTCGAACTGTATGAAACGGGATGAAACTTTTGTGTAGAAGTTTTTCTCCAATAGCTTAATAAAATACAGAATTTAGGCATGATCACGCTGGGAGTATTGACATTATAACTCCATCTCTTAAGTGGATAGAATGGTACTCTTGTATGTAGGTGCCAAAAGAGGAGTGGCTAGACTTCCAATTTGTTCTCCAAAACATTATCCTGCTTTAGCTTAACTAATTACAAAATTTTGGGACCGGCCGTGGCATGATAGTTAGAACACGCGACTACCATTCGGGAGATCACAGGTTCAACTCCTGGCTCCAGTCATCTTAAAACAAAAAAAAATTTTCTTCATTATCGGCTCCATTCGAATGTTGTCGACAGCAAAATAAGCAGTATTAGTGTCGAGTCAATCGGCATGTCTAGTAAGAGCTTCTCAATCAGTGACGTTCGCATTGGTCGATAAACAAGTAGGTGCCGTTAGTTGTGAATCTAAAAAAAGAAAGCGTGTTAATTCACAACAACGCGAGAAGCTATCCAATACCTCATTCATGGGGTGTAATGGGAAATTAAAAGTTACAGAATTTTGGCACGATTGCGTTTGTTGAATTGATATTATTACTCAATTTCTAAAGTTGGCGTAATCGCACATTCCTATGGGTGGTACAAGAATGAGGGTGACTAGACTGCCTTAAATTTTTTTTCTCCAAAACTTTATCCTGTTATAGCTTTACTAAAAGCAAAAACTGGGCACGATCGAGTTAAGTGTATTGATATTCCAACCCGATTTTTAAGGGGGGCGGAATGATACATTTGTAATAGGTTGTCAAAAAAGTCTTGCGGTATTTTTATTGAATTTTCAACTGTTCATAAAATTGGTTACAATAATGCGATTTAAGTCAAATATGCGTAGTTTTGTTCGATGACGAGTTCCCAACGAGATGCCAACTTCATAATGCCCCTCTTATAGAAGCTTGCTTCCCTATTGTCAAAAAACTCGGAGAGCCAATTTTCACAGGACTCTCTTGTGGCCAATTCGCCATGGACAGAAATAGGTGGTAATCACTTGGTGCGAGGTCCGGACTATACGGTGGATGCAAAAAAACCTCCCATACGAGCTCCCGGAGTTTCTAGCGCGTCCCCAAAGTTGTGTGTGGGCTGGCGTTGTCCTGATGGAAGACAATTCGGCCTCTGTTGATCAAAGATGGCCTCTTCTGCATGAGTGCTGCATTCAAGCGGTCCAGTTGTTGGCAGTACAGTTCCGAATTGAGCGTTTGGCCATATGGGAGCAGCTCATAGTGGATGATTCCCTGCCAATCCCACCAAACACACAGAAGAACCTTCCTGGCCGTCAATCTAGGCTTGGCCACCGTCTGGGCAGCTTCACCGCTTTTCGACCACGACCGTTTGCGCTTCACGTTGTCGTAAGTGACCCACTTTTCATCGCCAGTCACCATCCGCTTCAAAAACGGGTCGATTTTGTTGCGATTCAGAAGCGATTCGCATGCATCCATACGGGCAAAAATTTTTTTTTGCGTCAAGTCGTGTGGCACCCATACATCGAGCTTCTTTTTGAATCCAAGCTTCTTCAAATGGTTTATAACGGTTTGATGACTCATGCCCAGCTCTTGGCAGATGCTACGGCTGCTACTATGCCGGTCTCTTTCGATCAATTCAGCGATTTTATCGCAATTTTCGCCGACAGGCCTTCCGGACCGTGGCGCTTCTTCGATCACCTCTGCATCAGAACGAATAATGAGAACGGAAATGGAAACTGTATCGGGTCCATAAACTGCACAAATTTTATTGGCAGCATGAGATGCATTTTTGTCTGTATCGTAGTAGTACTGTAAAATATGCCGTATTTTCTCTTTATTTTGCCCCATGTTTGCGACGCTATAACTCACGAACGACTAAAAACAAACATCAATAAATCAAACACGTGTTAGCGCGTGAAAAGAGCTTTCCAAAAAGCTCTAGCGTGAACCGATGCGACGAATACAACTAGAACTACGCGATTGCAAAGACAAGTTGCGGAAATACCGCAAGACTTTTTTGACAACCCGACTCGCGGTATTGCAAATGGGCTGCATGGTAACGCCCCTTCTGGTACCTCCTATACAAATGTACCATTCCGCCCACTTTAAAAAACGAGTAATAATATCAATACGCCCAACGCGCTCGTGCCCAAATTCTGTATTGAGTAAAGCTATATCAGGACAAAGGTTTGGAAAAAAAAACTGAAAGTCTAGCCACTCCCCTTTTGGTACCTCCAAATAGCCTGGTTATATCGCTACTGTACTGTGATTTCAGGAAGATCAAACTTTTGTTATGGCTGTTATAACGGTTTCTTCTAAATGGGGCGTGGCACAGACTACTTCCACCCAGGCTGTAATAAATACTATACCAACAACATATACTATATAGTTCAAAAGATACAACCTTATAAAGTTGCAAGTTTTATACAACGCCTACTGATCTGATTCCGCCCACGAACTTTGCTCCCAACTACAACTAAGTAGTGGGACCGTATGCAGTTACAAATTTCGATCGGGTCGTAAAACTGATGCTACCTAGGTCAGGTTTGCCCAAGGCAGTTTGTCTTTTGTAGACAGCGAATGTTAATTCTAGTAGTTCGGCAGAGTTAACTGACTAAGGTTGTACTACTGGTTGTGCCTGACTGGGAATTTCGGTTCCTGGTCGGCTGTGATAATTTTAATTAGGTAGCCAAGACGAGATGTTGTTCGTAAATCGGGAATTTTAATTGTATATTTGTAGTAGGAGAAGTGTCCAATGGCGTTTATTGTTGTAATTGCTGCGGATGATATTGATTGAAGTAATGTTCGGAAGAGTTGTGTCCAATGACGTTACAGAAGTTTATTAAAACACGGATGGATGAAGCCAGTCGGATGGGAAACTTTGTTCATAGAAGATGACAACATTGAGAATTAACACTCTATTTTTGGGTAGTATGTTGCATCGGGATACAAATTCCTAATGACGTTTGTATCTGCAGTCGAAACAATAGTTCAGTTGTGCCTCAATAAACCTCTAATTATTCAAAAGCGGGGACGAGAATAGAGTGGAACCCACCGTCTGTTCTGTCCGAGTGTATAAAAGATATTAATATGAACTTTTCACATTAAATTAAGCATGATGTAACGAGCAAATCTACATCATTAACGTCCAAATCAGGTTTTTTTACTTATGGAGGTAGTGCAACAAATGTGCGATATGTCTTCTGAAGACTTCCTGTCGGTTAGAGTCATAGAAAATATGATAAACATTTATCTATTTTTCATAGGTCTATTTCAGGATTTGCCGTAGTGGGTATATCTGAACAGTGATCTAAAGCCACTCTGATATAGTCCGATCAGTTTGAATAGCACTGCCATTAGACATTCATGCGGTAGATGCTGCACATACTAATATCGTCTTTTTTAATATAGGAAATAATAACATTAGATTATTATAAACGGGCATTCATTAGTCGATCCAAACAATACGCAAGGGCGGGTGTTATTTGTTATTCCTTATCCACAGTACTACTCTTCTAACCTAGTTATGGCTTTTGTATTTACTAGGGTGATCAATTATTCGGGTTTTTGCGAAAACCGGTTTTCGAATTATTCGAAAAATGACATTTAAAAAAAACCGGTTGCTTTTTTTGAAATTCACAAAAAACCGGATAATCCGGTTTTCAAATGTATGCCAAATAACAAATTAAAACACAATTTTTGACAAAAAATTTTATTGTAAAATAACAGAAAACAATTCAATTATACCTATAAAAAGTAAACTTTTAGTTTAATTATAATTACAATGCAAAACATTAGTGAGATCAGTTTGTTATTTTAACAAGGACAAACAAAACAATTAATTTGTAAATACTTGATTATATATAAATATATGTAATTTAATCTTTAGTTTTCCCCAAAGTAACATTTAAGAAATAAGATACAATTTAAGTGCGTGAGTGTATAACAATTTTTTTTCTTTGGTTTTTATAAAACTTGACATTGAAAATGCCCTTTCACTCAATGTACTAGTTGGACTTATAGTGTAAAAGGCGTCTGTCAAGGTTTTGAGTCCTTTTGCCGCTCTTATCCATATAATAAAAATCAAAAATCATTTTTACTTGAATATTTTAGAAATGCGTCACTAATTGGGAGTTTACTCGTTCTTAAATACAAAATGAGAGTATTCAGAGTTTGAACACGTCGTTCTCATATACGTCTTTTTAAAATTTCATATAAATTTAGTGATAATACCGTGCAACAGTGGTTTTCACACCAGATGAAGACCATATATACGTGAAACTAGAGACAGAGATCCATTAAACTTTGTTACTTGTTTGCATTGCTGATATTCTTACCTTTCATTTGATATCCATATCGTTATCATATGGTTCGTGGAAATATTTGATTTAAAATTTTGAAAGTGGTGTATCCTTTGAAACTTTGAAGTCCTTTTAAAAAAAATCCTGACGTTCTGGCGATAAACTGAGAACGCAGTTTTAATACGTAAGGTCTCTAGTTTCACGTATATATGGTCTTCATCAAGTGTGAAAACAAAAATTGAAAATTGTCGCAGGGTGTAATTGGTTTTGAATTGTTGAAAAGTGTTTAAGTAAAAATTTAAGAATACCTTCAGCATCAGCTAAAGTCGAAAAGTTTGCAGAAAGTTTTTATATAGACATTTCCAAAGGTTTAAGGATGTCACTAAGCACAAACAAAATTTCGATATAATTTTCACTAATGGTGTCAGTCCTATGTCCAATAAAGTATGATTCACACATTTGTGCAATTTTAAAACTTGATACACCGTTTTGGCCATGGAATCCCAGCTGTGCTTAACATCATGGATAAGATTAAGCTCCTTATTGAATTGGTCTTTTACAAACATTTTTAATTTCTTTCGCTTTTAAGCCGACTTATTAGACATTGAAGATTTATAAAACTAACAATTAGGTTGTTCGGCCGAAACACTGGATGAAACATGTACGAGTACACATTTAACACAATTATGAATAAATTTAAATAAAAAATATCGAACGCCAAAAAACCGAGATTCGACAAAAAAATAACCGGATTATTCGATATTCGAAAAACAGAGATTCACAAAAAACCGACGGTTTTTATGGGTGAAAAAAACCGAGTAGCCGGTTTCTGAAAACCGAACTGATCACCCTAGTATTTACACAGTGCATGACAGTAGCTACATTGCACGAGAATTTAAGTACATATAATTAAAACCAGTACAGAAATTTCAGTCAGATAAACTGACTGATAAATACCATCACCCACTATAATATATTGTGTAAGTCTTGAGTTGTTGAAATTAACTGATTTGTAATTAAAATTACTTATGTATTATTAGGTATATGCTTGCTTTGGAGCTTAAACGGTTGTAGCTAAGACTTTCGGAACATAATTCCAATGGTCTAAAGACATGTAGCAAACCCGTAAAAGTTTGACTTATTTGTTTACGAGGTACCGTTAGGGGCAGCTCAAAGTGTCCGAAGATTTTTGTAAATTAACGTTCAATTTCCAAAAATAGGTCAATTTGTATGGGAGGTACCAGAAGAGGTCAACCGATAAAGTCCATATTCATTAAAGAGTCAAATTTTCATGAGCGTACAACGTACGCAAATTCTGACTGAATTCAGTGTACTTGTAAAAAAGATATGTATGTAATCCTATGGGGGTAAATGCGGTCATTTGTATGGTAGATACCAGAAGGGGTGTGTCAAATAGTAAGGTTTTTTGAGGTTATGCCTACTATTACAAGATGAATTAACTGACTAAATCTGATTGTCCCCCAGGTGCCGGTTTGGAAGTTATGAGGAAATATTAATGTTCCAAAAATAGGTAATTTTGTATGGGAGGTAGCGCAAGGCGTGAATCGATATAGTCCATGTTCATTCCTGAGTCTAATATTCATAAGCGCACTTCATACGCAAAATTTGAGTGATCTCAGTTTACTTACAAAAAAGATATGTATGAAAAACTATAAGGGTCAATTCGGTCATCTGTATGGGAGGTACCAGAAGGGGTGTGTCAAATAGTTAGGCTCTCTGAGGTTTCGCCTCCTATCACAACATTAATTTATTGACCAATTTTCATAACCCGCAAGTGTCCTTTTGGAAGTTATGGGAGAAATATAAATTTTCCAAAAATAGGTCATTTTGTATGGGAGGTACCAGAAGGCGTGAACCGATACAGTCCATATTCATACCTGAGTTTAATTTTCATAAGCGAACATCATACGCAAAATTTGAGTGATCTCAGTTTACTTACAAAAAATATATGTATGTAAAACTATAAGGGTCAATTTGGTAATTTGTATGGGAGGTTCCAGAAGGGGTGTGGCAAAGGTTTCGGCTTTCTTAGGGATTGTCTACTATTGCAAGATAAATAATCTGACCAAATTTAAATATCCTCCGATGGTCTGTTTGACAGTTATGGAAGAAATATTAATTATCCAAAATAGGTAATTTTGTATGGGAGGTACCAGAAGGGGTGGGTCTATTCTGCCCATTTACAATCCCATAAGTTCGTTTCGAAAAATATAATACTGGTACATTTTCATACTGATCCGTTAAGGTTTACTCGAGTAATTCTGCTGACCAGCCAGCCAGCCAGACAGATGGACATAGATCATTCTTCTTAAAAAGTTCTGAAACGAATTTGGTCTTAAGATACTTGGGGTCTAACTCGTCTCCTTTAATGCGTTACACTTTTTTTCGTATCAAATGATATATACCCTCATCCCTAAGGGTGATGGTATAAAAATCAAAATGAAACTGTTTCCAAGCTATCTTATATACAAAATTTGGCCTTTTTCCTAAAGACACTACCAAGTTGTAGCTGCTGCCTTCCTGGATGCTGGAAAATCTGCGCAATGTTGCTGCCTAGTTAAAGGTTCTCTAATATACTTTTAACTTCGTCATGTAACTGTCACGGTATACTTTAAATATATATATATCTTCGTATTACAACCGTTGTGGTCCACAATTTCTCGCAAAAGTTTGGCCATAGCAGGCGTTCGAACCTTACGGCTGCTGTGTTTGTAGTAACACATGCAATTTCTGAAATGTTTTAGAGTTTTTTACTGTCAGTGCTCTATTTCTCCAGGTTGTTATTGCTCTTTACATTTTACTGACGAGCCTTCACTGAGGTAAATCATTTTTTGTTCTTCCCCCATCGCTGTGCTGCATTTCATGCGACGTTTGTTGATGTTGGCGAAGCACTGCATTATGATGCGGAGCAAAACAAAAACAAAACAAAAGTACAGGAACAAAATTTGAATTGCCTTTGGAGTTTGTTTCACAATATTTTGTTGTCCTTTCGTTATCTTTTGTGTGTGTGTGTGTTTGGTTTGCACCTTTTGTACGTTTTTAATTTTCCTGTTTTATTTCCGGTTTCACGATTCCGATGCGATTTTATACTCTCGCACACAGATGAGTGCGATGAGTTTTGTCTGCCTGTGCTCAGATAATTGTTAGCATCATACAACACTCTGCGATGCCGATGTTGATGACGCTGATGTGGCTACGTAAATTCATCATCATCAGAACTCAGATGCTGAAGATATTGTTCCTGTCGTAATGCCTACTGCTCCTGGTGGCGCTGAAGTCTATGCTACCACAAAGTTATCACACAATGTAAATATGTACATATATATGACTCCTTTTTTTTTGCCTATTGTTTGTTTCGTGCAGTTTTCATTTGTTAACATTGCAGAATAAGGACCTCTGCACCGATTTAACCCCCTTTAAATGTCAATAATGTCTCTTTAATTTAAGTTTTGCAAAAATTCACTTCATCGTGTCTCAGTCGTTTTGTGCTCGTTTAAAGCAAAACAATTTTCTTAAAACCATTCACCATTAGCCATTAAGATAAGCTCTGACTGACTCTTAGACCGGCATCGTTGTAGGTAACGTCTAAACACTTGTCTCCCTTCGTGTTTCTTTTGATGGTTCTGTTTTAGGCTTTGGCTGCTTGTGTCTCTTCCACATAGACTTATCTTTTGTGTGGCATCTTTTTTGTCGCTCATATTCTATTAAAGTTTACCTTTATGTGGTGGGGTAAATATTTGCATAAAAAGGTCAGTAGCACCCTGCTGTTGGATGAGACTACTGTGAGGGATTTTAAATGCCAAAGATTTGCTTAGCATGTAAACGTTGGGGTGTTGTTTGTTGCGGTCGGCGAAACTTTCGAGTTGTTCACCCCTACGAAAACAAGAAAACAGACATTATCTATGTGGTCTTTTTAGGGTGTCTATCTTTTAATCTCTTGCAGCATATTTGATACTTGCAAAGTTTTTGTTGCTTGCTATTGTTGTGCTTTGTCAATATGTTTAACATGCCCTCAAAACATTTTTGTTTAAATATTTTAAATCAATAACACAGCTCATCACTTGAGGAAATTTTTTTATTCTCTTTTGTTGAAGAATGGCTGGTATTCGAAAGGAATTTGTAGATGATGCTACTAGAAGTGGGTTTAAGTGGGTTAAATTGCGATGCCAAGGTAGATATTTATTATGTTTTATTGTAGGTTTTATAAAATTAATACGTCAAATCAATCACATAATAAAAAAGGGGTTAAAATACTTTCATTAAAATACCTTAAAGATCCCGCATACATAAATTTCGGCTGTATATTTACGATGATTACATTTCCGATAACACAATTATAAATATATAAATTTCATTGTTTAACTCTGAATTTATGAAATTAACCAATTTTAAATGTGGACTTGTGGAGAGTTAGCGTTTAGAGAAAGGACATTCTGTCGAAATTTTAGAAATGGTTACATGGTTATGGTCTAAGAATCGTTGGCAGCATAACCAAAGTTTACCGAACCCCCAATCCGAAGTGTTATGTGTACCGTGCCCATCGGATGTTTTGTTGTCAGGGGTATCCAACTGTTTTCTAATGGACTAATTAAGTAGCAAGTTTGGTTAACAAGTCCTTATCGTGTTATCAGGGGCTGTAACACGGTGCACCACTTCCCTCCACACTCGTAGAACTAAGATGGCCAAGTAAAAACAAACAAACAACACTTGTCGAAAACGTTAACACAACAGAGATCAGTCAGGCTGAGCATCTATCCAAGATGATGAGACATAAAGTAAGTGTCCTGTCCTCGGAAGATTTGAAGGGTGGGATCAGTTCGATCTTCTGTCCTTCTGGAAGACGACATAATGGAGTTCCAAAGGAGTAGGGCCCAGACTGTGACAAAAATGTCACAGTCTACCCATTGAACTGTACGGATTCGTCCACAACCTCTCCGGGCAACCTGTGAGGTGAGATCGTAATAGGTATAGGGAAGGGGGATGAGGAGGCGACATTCCAGGAAGAAAATAAAAGCGGTCTGAAGAGTAGATGGATCGTAAACACGTATCGGAGGTCCTATAACATCTTTGCGAAGTTTGCAATGCCGTTCTGATAAGGAGACGAGTCTTATTGAGAAACCCAAGAAAAGCATCAGAAGAAATATTCTGCTCCTTAGTGAGCAACACCGCGGTGATGGGACAGCTGTGGACGGTAAGTCCACGATTTCTCAATCATCAACTGGGACCAAGACTGCTGCTGTAATCCACGCGAGGCCATCAACTTTAAAGGCTGCGAAGGGTAAGAAGCAGGACCATGGGCGGACAGTAGCTTGTCCGCTAATAATTAGACGGTTTAATGGGCACGCCCTGGTGACGAACCCGTCAAAAGAGCGAAGCGACCAAAGAAACGAACTAGCCCGGGCGTCAATTAATCTCTACAATTGTTGGACAGAGCTGATCCCGATGGCAATATGGACTGGTCATAGAGAGTCAAAACTGTAGATTGTGAAAATTAGAAGATTAGTTGTCTCAAAAGCACGGTGAATAGTTTTGGTAAAGTTTGGCCTGTCACCAGACTGTGATCACACTTCGGCAGATCGATACTGTGTGGATTTAACCCAATGGATCTCCAAAGCCGCGACTGAAATAAGACTGAAAATCTACCAAAAATACTACTAAAAGTTTATGTTAAAAAGTGAAAAATGTTAAGTTTTAAGATTTGTGCACCTAGCCAAACAAAAACGCAGTATTTTCTTTTAAATTTCTTTCTTCCACGCGCAACATACAATCTACATTGTCTCTCCTTTCAAACATTTCCCCTACAGTTTGCTCGAGCCTATGAAACCTAATTTTCGCGAGAGTGTTGGTGTCTCTATGTAATATTGCTCTATGATCCCACCACATATTAAGACGACGTAGCTCGTAATTGAACTGTTGGCGAAACAACATCTCTCCTTCAACACCAGTATCTGGGAGATAATCTCCTAGGTTTTATGGATTTCCGGCTGGCAATCGATGCAGACACTTTGTTCTGTCAGGTTGCTTACGATATAATTATAAGACTTTGGTTGGGGACCTGGGTACTGTTCCGACATCCCTCCATCACCAGTATAAAGTAGGTAAAAGGGGCTACGAGTATTGCAGATTTATTTCCACCATTGTGTATGTAGCCATAGTCTGGATGTAGCTCCAGTCCAAGAAGCCTGAATTGTTGCAACCGAGTTTGTGACAAACAAGTCTGATTGGGTAAGAACCTTATTATTGCTTGTAATAGATTTAATATAATTCTCCCTACAAATTACAGCATTTCTGATATGACGACGGTGTTTGGAGGTAAAGCGTGGTATGGAATTGATGCTGTCTTTTGTCTATTTGCAGTACGAAGTCGTGGACCCGCCAACTAAAGCTCTATACTAGCTCACAAGGTATGTGGAGTCTAAATATGGCCTCGGTTGCGAACCCAATGCTTACCTTGTGCTGTAAGGCAAAAAATAATATAAATACGAGAGGTAAGGCTGTCTTGGATTTTATTATTCAGTATGGACTTAAGATTGGTAATGTGAGGAATACCCCGAATTTTAGAAATATATATATGAATGCTATCATTGACATAACCCTGGCAAATAGAGCAATTCCATTGATAATAGAGGGTCTATGGTAATTTTCATTCTCGGACCATAGCTCAATGATAAGAATGTCAAAAGGCATATAGGAATTTGCGGAGAGCTAATTGGGAGGAGTTCCGTTCCCAAATTGCTGCTGCAGTAAACTCTCTAGGATGAGTCTACAGTACAATTGATGAAGTAAATCTCTGGTTGGCAACCCTGTGAGATAAAGAGTAAAAAAAACAATTGCTCTCGCCGTGAATATCAAAATTAGAAAAACAATTGTTTATCGTGCACGTATACACACTAGTGAAGTTAAACACAAAACAACACAAGAACAGACACATCGTAAACATCAAGAATGGCTGGAAAGAGTCGTAAAAGTGTAAATCACAAAAAAATAATTTGTGCTCAATGCAGAATAGAAGTTAAAGAGGAGACCGAAGATAGCATTGAATGTGATAAGTGTTGTAAAGTGTTCCATGTAATGTGTACAAAGCTAGATAAGCGGCAGTACGATCAGCTGCTACAGAACACTGATGAAGAGTTTGTCTGTCATTTCTGTGTTAGTGATGATGGATCATATACAGTGGAGCTCAAAAGTATAAACACTAAATTGAATAAACTAGATGAGTTATCCGATGCAGTGAATTTTATGTCTGCTAAATTTGACGAAATTATGAAGGGTGTCTCTGAAAATAAAAAGAAAATTCAATGCATTGAAAAAGAGAACCATAAACTAAAAAACGAAGTAAAGTCTCTTAAAGAATCCGTAAAACTTTTGAACGACCAACGAGTAAAAAACGACTGTGTTATAATTGGCCTTGATGTAAAAGACGGAGCAACTGCTTCGGAATCAGTTATTGAAATATCGAAAACCATTGGCGTTGAACTAAAAGAAGAAAATATTGAAGAAGCGTACTTTTTAAAAAAAAGAAATACTACTAACTCTAAGCAAAACTTAATTGTTAAATTTAACTCCAAATCTACAAAGAATCAGTTAATGGAAGCAAAACTGAAATTGAAAGAAAGCGAAAAAACCAAAACAGTTTATGTGAATGACTTTTTAAGTAAAGAATCATTTGAACTTTTTAACTATGCTAAAACATTAAAAACAGTTGGCTATTATAGCGTTTATTACAATGGCGGTAAAATCTATGCCAAAAAGAGCCCTATAAATAAGCCAAGAATTATCAGAAGCGCCGATGATGTCGACAAAATAGTTATTGAAGCCTCAACAAACAAATACCAGATGCGTAGGTCCGCTCGATTTGGTACTGTTGGAGGCGATGAAACTGATGATGATGGTAACCTGTCTTCGTATGAATCACCTAATGGGAAAAAATGAGTTTTTAAATTGATAAAACATTTTTTTTTTATTATTTTTTAATGAATCTAAACAATAAATACTTTAATAATTTTGAATCTTTTGTTAATTATTCCAAAAATTTAAATAATCAATTTTTTAATATTTTGTCTGTGAATATCAGAAGCATTTCTTCAGTTAATAAATTCAATAAATTTAAGTCACTTATTGGGCAGTTAAATGATTTGCCTAATGTTATAGCAGTACAAGAAACTTGGTTTCAAACTGATTTGGTTCAAATTTATAACATTGCTGGATACAATGCTGTACACTGTTGTCGGATTGATGGATATGGTGGGACCTCATTATTTATAAGGGATAATATAAATTTTAGTGTGAACCTTTGCGAGAGTAAGCTGAATGTTGAAAATATATGCGTGTCATTAAACAATTTTACATTAAAAGGTAAACCACTAGTTATTTCTTCGATTTATCGATCACAAAAATGCAACTTAGATAATTACTTTACCTTTTTGGAACGAGCTTTGGTTCAAAACTCTAAGTTTCCTAGTATTTTTGTTGGTGACTCAAATATTGATTTATTGAACAATACATCATCAAGAGATCTTTTGAACTTGCTTCATCATTATGATTTTAAAAGCTGTCATTTTCTTGTAACACGCCCTAATAGTGGAACTTCTATTGATAACGTTTTTACTAATATACCTAATGAAATTTTTATAGATTCAGTTGTTTGCAAACTCACAGATCATAATTTAATTTCATGCAAATTTCGTAGTAATTTTAAGAACCCTCTATATAAAAGAAAAGTTTATAACAAATGCAATTTTCATGGGTTAAAAGAATCACTCAGGGAGAGACTCGACGGTATTGGAAATACTGGTAATATATCCCACGACACACATAATCTCATAAATGAAATTTCATCAGCAATTAGAGAAAATTCAACTAGTACTGTTGAGTCAAAATCTCTGACTCATCTTATAACACCTTGGACTAACGATAATGTGATTGAACTTATAAAATTGAAAGAAAAACTATTAGGGAGAAGAAGAAAAGCCCGTGGAAATGTATTTATTGAGGAAAAATTGAAAAGGATCAGTAAAATTATAAAAACTGTTAACGAAATTAACATGAACAATTTCTTTCAATTAAAACTTGTTTCAATAAAAGATGACCCGAAACTTACTTGGAAATTTTTGAATGAAACTTTAGGACGAAATGCAAAGCCAAACCTCCAACTGAAAGACGACCAAGGTCATTTTATTTTTGATAAAACCGTAATGTGTAACAGATTTAATAGCTATTTCTTGCAAGTGCCAGAAGATCTTATACAACTCTTGCCAAGATATTCAAACGATGGCTGTAACAATTTGGGCAGTCTTGTTATGAGTCAGTATAGTTTTGAATTTAGTCCAACGTGTTCCGAAGAAATAGATGAATTGATATCAGCTCTTAAGGCAAATAAAAGCTGTGGATATGATGGAATATCTACGACATGTCTTGCTAAATGCAAGGATATTTTAATTCCCCACCTTTTAAATATTTTCAATTTAATAGTCTCATCATCAACATACCCTGACTATCTAAAAATAGCGAAAATTGTTCCCATTCCCAAAGAAAGCACAGCTTCAGTAGTTGATAAATTTCGCCCTATTGCAGTTTTACCAGTTATTGATAAGATATTTGAGAAAATACTTCACAAACAACTGTCTGAATTTTTAAATGCAAATAATTTATTGTATAATATGCAATTTGGCTTCAGGAAAGGATGTGGGACTCAACATGCAGTAGTAAACGTTGTAAATTTTATATGTGACTGTTTAGATAATGGGTATGGTGGTGTCGCAGGAATATTTTTTGATTTATCAAAGGCATTTGATCTAGTTGATCATGAAATTTTGCGGGAAAAACTTCAATTTTATGGCGTCACAGGAAACTCACTGAAATTATTAGATAGTTACCTTGATTCTAGGAAGCAGTTTGTTCAAATTGAAGATGTGCAGAGTGAAATTTTGCCCGTTAAAATGGGTGTACCGCAGGGAAGTGTGTTGGGGCCATTATTGTTTACAATTTTTTTAAATGATATTTCTAATTTAAAACTATATGGTAAAATTATAATGTACGCTGATGATATTAGTTTGTTTTATCCATATAAACATGAAGTTATTCTTAAATTCCAAATGGAACACGATGTTAAACTAATACAGGAATATATTCGGCTAAATAGGTTAGTTTTAAACGAAAGTAAGACTAAATTGTTGCGATTTCGACCTTATGCTACTAGCGGTAATAACTTTTCTATTAAAATTGGTGATAAAGATATCTTGGAATGTACCTCAATAAAATATTTAGGAGCACACTTGCAAAGCAACTTGTCATGGAATATGCATATTCAACATGTAAAAAGAAAGTTGGCACCAGCGCTCGGTTTGCTTTTTAAATTTAAAAATAAATTTAATACAAAAACAAAATTGTTAATTTATAATGGGCTTATACACAGCCACCTTAATTATTTGCCTTTAGTTTATGCGCACCGTAAAACTTCTGAGTTAATGACACTTCAACGAACTCAAAACAAAGCATTGAAAATTGTGTATAACCTCCCCATCTTATATCCCACACTATCTTTATATCAAACTGTAACTAAGAATATCCTTCCTATTTATGGATTATATAAAATGCAGCTATTAATGTACATGTTCAAAGCAATACATAATTTTGGTCATCAGACAATAATTTTTAGCAGAAATCAGAATATTTTTAACACACGACATGGCTCGCAGCTGTTAGTCAAAAGATGTAGACTTGAAACTACAAAGCAAAGGATTGAGCATGCCGGCGTTTCTGAATTTAATCGTCTTCCAAATGAGTTAAAAACCTTGTCTCGGATTTCTATTTTCAAGACTCATTTAAAGAGTTACTTACTTGATAACTTAGAAATGCTACTGTTATAAAATGTAAATAAAATTATTACAGATTTTTATATGCACATATTTTTCTTTCACTACTTATTTATTATTTCTATATATATATATATATTTACTTATTTAATTATTTTTTTTTTGTTTTTTTTTTAATCAAAAAATTTGAATAAATGAGATGTAATGATGTAAAATATATTTTGCCAACTTGCCCCAATAATGTCTATATGACGCTGGGGCACAAACTTGAATTGTAATTAAATTAATGAAATAAAAGATATATAAAAATAAAAAAAAAAAAAAAAAAAAATAGGAAAGTGGATACCCTGACTAAAGCTTTCAACCTATGCTTTGCGGAGTCTTGACCTCTCACTTATGCCGGCAAGAGATCACAGCCAGTGTGGTAGAATAAGCAGCTGGAAACTTTGCTCAAAGCTACCAGGAAGCTTTTCAACAAAGCGAAGAGAACAGGATTAGAGAAAGACTAGAACGCTTATAGAACTAGTTTCAACAGTTACAAAAGGGACAATAAAAGTTCAATGAGTTAGATAGGTCATAGAACAAACTCAGCGCTAAAATAATCACTGGAGCCCCTAATGGATACACACTTTCCGGGCTGCTTGGATGCGGACAATGCGGTCGGTATGAGCCCTTGTGACTTGGATATGTATATAATATGGTGGATGAGAAAAAGGAGAAGTGTGCTATAAGTACTTTTGAGCTCTACAAATCGCTTCTTCTGGATGGTATAATACCATTCATGCTGCCGTCATCTGTGCATGATAAAACTCCGATTTTGGTGGACATCTTCAATGCTTGCCCGAAACATATATGAAAGATTGAAGTTAGCAATGAAATAGGAAAACACAAGGATTGCAAGTTTAATAAGCAAGTGGTTAGTTTGAACAACGACATAACATTACCTTCGATCGATAACTCTTCGAACAGTCGAGGAATCGATAAAAATGGTAAAAGGTTCTCAAACTTACGTTCGGAATCAAAGTTAAGCAGTAGTCCCGCTTTCCCGCGTTCGCAATTGAAGTTATATAATGTATTATAAAGTTATATTATTTAAACCCCAATATACATTGATAAATATATCGCCTTCATCACTAGCAACACGTTCAATCTACATACTTTCTGTTTTAGGTTAATTAACAAAACTCAGCAAAATTTAATATTTCGTCTGTTTAAATTGAAATCCCATTCCATAATTTGCACGTTACTCCCGACCAATTACAGGATGTCAACCTATAAACCCACACCTTTCTATGTTAAACCATAGCAAAATTGATATTCCATTTGAATTTGACCACGAAAAAGACCATAAATTAATTGACATTATAGGACATGTCAACAAACATATAACACCTTATTAGGTTACACTGACAAATAAAATACACAACCCAAACCCCCGCGGTGTCAACCACAATGGTTTGGGGGTGATAGTGTTAAACTTAAACAGATATCGTTTAGCAGACGGTGCGTCGCATCTGACACACACACTATAAATAGATGACCACGTTCATAGTTATACCCACACAAAAACAAATAGATTTGGTAAATCAATTGACACTAATCGTTTGACATTTGTCCATAAATGTCTGTGTGTGAGGGAGAGTGGGCTGTAGGTTGATGAGGGTGGGTAGGAGATTCATGTGGGTGTTTAAATGGTCGTATGATCTTCGAAGTGGCCCATGTCAGTTGTGGCCATTTAGTGGTTGATAACCATGAGTAGTGTACTGAACAAAAACAGCAACAACAGCAGCAGAGTCAATGAGACCCTTGAAAATCATTACTCAATCACGTACGAAAATGTTAATAAATATCAAGCAGTGACAGCAATAAATGTCATGTGCTGACACATTACACAACTAATAGTTGAATGCGAGCTCGTCTCTACTTTTTGCCCAATTCACACCAAACAAATTGGTCATTTGCAATAGAATACTGTGGGTTATCATAAACAAAACATTATTATCTAATTAGTATACAATGCCTCTAAAGTTCACCGCAAATGCTGATGCAGAAGTTTTGCGGCTGGTTGACAATTTCGGTTTTTTTTTGATGATATTTATAAATTTAAATGATTGCGCTACATAAGTGATAAGTTCGTTTAAATAATTTTATTTAAAACAGATAAAAATTAAATTTGCAATAGTTAAACGCTTTGGTCACACATCTGTAAAGGGGAATTTGGCCTAAAAAGAGAAAAGAAAAGAGATTTTGCGAGTTTTGTATAGGGTTGGAAAAAACATACCTATCAATCTTAAAAGTAAGCATATGCCAGGTGCCAAAAAGTCGTGAACCAATTAAATATCTGTGGCTGTTGGAGAGCAACAGTCTACATACTCCTGAAACAACCGAACAGAATTCCTAAAACCCCCTAAAGCGGCATACCAACGGAATAAAAAAATTCTTCAACCAAACCTTTTTACGAAAATTAGCAGTGTTCTCGTGGAATATGCCAACAAGGTGCATAAGGCACATAGCTTTCCCGGCATACCCTGATATCCATATTTCTCAATAAAAATCTGCCGCATAACTTAGAATGAGATATTTCATCAGTTCAAAGAGAAATTTCAGTGAAACATATATTAGTTATGCTGGCGATACTTGGTGTTACCTTGCCATTTTAAACTTTTTTCAAATTAATAATCAGCATATACGTATATGCAATGCACGTTCCCTCTATGTCGGTACTCCGTTACACCAAGGTCTATCCAGTATACAAAAATGATTTTCTTATCGAATAGTGGCTCTACACACGAATATTCTACATTTGCTGAAAAGTATAACAACCTTTAGGCATTAGTGTTTTACCCTCATTTCCTGGTCACCATTTCCACTGTTTCCTAAACCCTACAAGGCAACAAGTGTAATATGATATAAAGCGCATCCACAGATGTGGCGCATTATACGCCCGCAATGCAATCTATAGCTATTCTTCGAACGCTAGTCAGTAATGCACAGTAGCTGGATATATCAGCCACCACACGATAATCCTTTTTCTAATTTGGTACGCTAATCTGACTAAGAACTATGTACATATTCTCAGAATACGTATGAAAATTCCAATTACTGTGCTTCGCACAGAGGTTGGAAAGGTAACAAAAGTGAGGATTAATTCAAAAACTTAAGTTTATCTTGCACTGACATGTTTGGTATTGGGTGAAAGTGAATAAAATTCTACATCACTAATTACTAAAATGACTGCTGTAAGTAAGTTACTTTATTGGCAGTGAGCGGTCAAAGTTAAACAATTTTTACAAATTTTGCGTGTCATGGCTAAAACAGAAAATTGCGATATTTTAATTACTTATAATCAGGGCAACCGGAAATATGCTACAGCTTGGTTTTTTTACAACGAGATATTAACAATTGGGTAATGTATTTACATGTTTCATGGTCCTACAAGTGTTTTGAGACCTATTTGTTAGAGCATATTTTGGCATATTTTATCCATAAAGCCGGCAAATTTTGGTTTTAGGAGCATAATTTTAATATACCTCACTTTTTAAAGCATAATTTAAATTTTTTAGGCCATATTTTTTCAAAAATATCCCTTTTTAAGCATAATTTATGTTTTTAAATTTTTTTTTTGTTTGTACAAACAAGTGCCTTTGCAACTTTAGTTTTTTAAAATGTAACAGCCAAATCTACTACATGTTTTACACAACTGTGAAATGTTAAACGTTTATTAATCCTGTTTTAAGTAAACAAAACATAAGAAAGAGGTGCTTTTCAACCACCACCGATTGCGACCCTGGACATAATGCCTAATGCTAATCCGACAAAAGCAGCAAAACTAAAGGCGGTTGTAGAAAATTTTCCTGACTTACGAGCTGGTGGTGGATTCCTCTATTCTAAAATCTGCAGAAAAGTTATTGCAGCAGATCGCAGATAGATTTCAAGTGAAGCAACATGTGGAAAGCGGCAAACATATTCTACTAAGTCATAGAAGTGAAAATAAGCAGACCAATCAATTATTTTTGCAAGAATGTTCCGGTAGGCTCTCAAAAGAACATGATTTCAAGAAAAACTGTGCCGAGGTTTTATGTCTGCTGACATTCCACTTTACAAAAAGAGAAATCAAAATATAAGAACACTATTTGAGGAATACACGGACTACCAAGTGCCATCCGAAACAGTTCTTCGAACTAAACACTTAAAAATTGTATACAACGACTGCATGAACAATAATCGAGAAAAACTTAAAAATCAATTTATATGGATCTCAATTGATGAAACTATAGATGCAACAGGCAGAAATGTGGCAAAAAATTTTAGCAGGTGTATCAGGAAATTGGAAGTGAGAAATGTTTACTACCTACAGCAGCCTTGAAGGGCTAATTACTCAACAATTGCTCAACTGTGGGACAATCCATCAAAAACCTGAACGTCAACTTCAATAAGAATAATGTTTTGCTTTTTGTGACAGATGCAGCTCCATACATGGTAAAGGCTGCAAAAGCTATTGTTACATTTTATCCGAAAGTGACGCATGTGACATGTATTGCTCATGGTGTCCATCGATTGTGTGAAAGGAATTTATATGAAAGGTCATTCTTAATGAACAAAGACATTTTCCGTTGTAATAGACAAAAATTTTTGATCGATAACACTATGCGACAGTCAAAATTGGAATGTGATGAAACCAACGGGAAATGTTATATCGGTCAAAAACAAGTTATACGTCTAGGAATCGAGATATATCGATTTGAAGTTAGTAACTATCATATAGGGGAATATCTCACTTTTTAGGCTCATTTGTTATATTGTTATATGGTGGCGTATGAATATCATAAGTAATATTCCACTTAAATCATACGCCACGGAGTACAACAGTTTTATTGTAACTGTTACAAAATAAACCCAGTTCAAAATCATTTGATGAATGGAATAATGAAACTGTTGCTTATATAGAAAAAACGTTATATGAACAGGAATTGTAATATTTAATTTTTTTAAATTTGTTTGAGCAAAATCGGACTAGTGGTTCTCGAGGTCTTCTTAATGTAAAAATATTATAATGGAAGCATCAACTTCAGGTATTTGGGTATATAATTAAATATATTTTGTTTGGATAAATGTTTTGCAAATATTTTTAATGTTTTTCTTAAAAGTGCTCCATAAATGTTGTATTTTCGATATAAACATTGAGTTTCAACTAGTTTCTCGGCGAGATCAACCTAATTTTATTAAATGCTCTTATAATATGAGCTTATATGCTCAAAAGAAAAATCTTGCGGATTTTCTTCGTTTTTATACTATCACCCTTAGGGATACGAAAAAAAGTGTAACGCATTAAAGGAGACGAGTTAGACCCCAAGTATCTTAAGACCAAATTCGTTTCGGGACTTTTTAAGACGATTGAGCTATGTCCGTCTGTCTGGCTGGCTGGCTGGATGGCTGGTCAGCAGGATAACTCGAGTAATCCTTAACGAATCGGTATGGAAATTTACCAGTATTAATATTTTTCAAAACGAACTTATGGGATTGTAAATGGGCTGAATAGCCCCACCCCTTCTGGTACCTCTCATACAAAATTACCTATTTTTGGAAAATTAATATTTCTTCCATAACTTCAAAACGGACAACTGGAGAATGTTCGAATTTGGTCAGTTTATTTTTCTTGCAGAAGTAGACAAACCCTAAGAAAACCGAAACCTTTGCCCCACCTATTCTGGTACCTCCCATACAAATGACCGAATTGACCCTCATACTTTTACATACATATCTTTGTTGTTAGTAAACTGAATTCACTCAAATTTTGCGTGCGATGTTCGCTTATGAAAATTTGAATTAGGAATGAATATGGACTATATCGATTCACGCCTTCTGCTACCTCCCATACAAAATTACCTATTTTTGGAAAAATTATATTTCTCCCATAACTTCCCAACGGACACTTGGGGGGTAATGAATATTTGTCGATAAATTTATGTTGTGATAGGAGGTGAAACCTCAGAGAGCCTAACTATTTGACACACCCCTTCTGGTACCATCCCCATACAAATGACCAAACCCACCCCCATAGTCTCACATACATATCTTTTTTGTAAGTAAAGTGAATTTATTAAAATTTTGCGTATGATGTTCGCTTATGAAAACTGGGCTCAGGAATGAACATGGACTATATCGGTTCACGCCATCTGGTACCTCCCATACAAAATTACCTATTTTTGAAAAATTAATATTTCTCCCATAACTTCCAAACGGACACTTGGGGGGTAATGAAAATGGGTAAATTTATCTTCTGATAGAAGACAAAACCTTAGAAAACCTAACTATTTGACACACCTATGTTGATACCTCCCATACAAATGACCGAACCCACCCCCATAGTCTCACATACATATCTTTTTTGTAAGTACACTGAATTCAGTAAAATTTTGCGTAAGGTGTACGGTTATGAAGATTTTAATCAGAAATGATCATCATCACCCTTCTCACCCTTCTGGTACCTCCCATACAAAATAAGTTTGTTTGGAAAATTTATATTTCTCCCATAACTTCTAAACCGGCATAATCAAATTTGGTCAGTGTAATTTATCTTGTAATAGGAGGCAAAGCCTCAGCAACACTAACTATTTGGCACACCCCTTCTGGTACGTCACATATAAATATATGGAATATTTCCCCTTAACAAACGTATCATCTTTGTATGTACACTAAATTCAGACAAATTTTGCCAAGGTAAGCGATCAGTAAACGTTGACTTACGAAAAAAAATAAGACACGTTGTGCTGCCCCTAATTGTACCTTCTGTACAAATAGGTCAAATTTTGTATGGTTTTGATATACATGCAGACAAAAAATAATACATAAGTAATTTTATTTTAAAAATCTATAAATTTCAATTACTCAAGATTTAAACAATAATTTATATTGGGTGATGGTATTTATCAGCCAGTTTACCTGACTGAAATTTCTGTACTGGTTTTTACTAATTTCAGGTATTGTGAAATACGCCAGTTGCTAAAAATATATGATGATGATGATGAAGAAGATGGTGATAATGATGATGATGATGATGATGATGATGATGATGATGATGATGATGATGATGATGATGATGATGATGATGATGATGATGATGATGATGATGATGATGATGATGATGATGATGATAATGATGATGATGATGATGATGATGATGATGATGATGATGATGATGATGATGATGATGATGATGATGATGATGATGATGATGATGATGATGATGATGATGATGATGATGATGATGATGATGATGATGATGATGATGATGATGATGATGATGATGATGATGACTTTTATCACATCTTTATATATAAAATTCTACTGTACGTGTGTTGTGACTAAACTCCTCCTAAACTGCTGGACGGATTTGCATAAATTTTTTTGTATGCGTTTGGGTGGCGCCCCGGGTGGTTTAGATTTACAATTCGGTCCAATTCGGACAAAGGGGCGTGGCACCGCCCATACAACTTGAAAATCAAAAGGGCTATATCTCATGAACTATGAGAGGTATGAAGATGAGATTTGATATGTATGTTGTTGGAGCAGTAATAATTACATCCAGGGTGAAAGTGGGCGGTGCCACGCCCCCTTTTCAGAAATCGCTCTAACGGCTTTTCTAATAGTCCGATTGATACGGAAATTTTACCAAGTGGTACTATTGACCTCTTGATAGTCCCTGGCTATAATAGGATAAAGGGGCGTGGCACCGCCCATTTATCCTGAAAATAAAATGGGCTATATCTCATGAACAATCAGAGGTATAAAGATGAGATTTGGTATATATGTTGTTGGATCAGTAATAATTACATCCAGGGTGAAAGTGCCTCGCCCCTTTTTCAAAAATATCTCTGACGACTGTTATAATAGACTGATTTATAAGATAATTTTAGAAAGTGGTACTGATGACCTGTTGTTAGTCTCCGGCTATACTTAGTTGTGATTGGATAAAGGAGCGTTGCACCGCCCATACAATTTGAAAGTAAAAGAGGCTATATCTCATTAAATATCAGAGGTATGAAGAGTAATTTGTTATGTTATTGTTGTAGTATGAGTTACCGTAAGGGTGGAAGTGGGCTGTGCTACACCCTTTTGAAATAAGTAGTTATAACTGTAAAAATTCCACAGTATATTGCAGTTCGACCAGAGATATGAAAAGTAGGGGGGCCAATTTTTTGATTCGCAAAAATCGTAACCAAAATCGGAATCTACGATGAATTGTTGGAAAAATTCACCCATAAAATTTTTGTCTAAAATCAATTCCTAGCTCGCGCTAGGAAGCAGGAAGATTTGCTATAGAGATTTTTTTGTGTTTAAATGAGCACAAACGGAAAACTTCTGCATAAAACTGACTATCCAACAAACTAAATGAAGTATTACAGAAGCAAATCTATGTATTGGTTAAATAGTTATGGCCTCTGAGTGTTAGCGTACAGAAAACAATAACAAAAATATACCAATCTCTTCGTCTTGGTCTCGAAGCATCGGAATAGTAGGTAAAAATTAGAGCCGGGGCCCATAGGTCTGAAGGTTTCAATAGTTGCTCATTGTTAAAAAATATGTCTATCTGAAATCTTCGTTCTTCTTCTCGCGAACTAGGAATTGATTGTATACATATTGTTTCTTAGTGAAATTTTCTAAGAAGTCATCGTAGATTCCGATATTGGTATACGATTACCACGTTTTTTTCGACGCGAAAAATTTGATCCGCCCTAATGAGCAGTCTATTTGGAACTTTATAATTACAAAGTGCCGAGGCTCTGCTTACGCACTTCAATGTTTAACTTTTTAACTGTATTACATAATGGTCCGTACCCCAGGCAATTTAGGACACATGGTAGCTGCGCAGACTAAAACAGTGATTTGTTTTTAATTTACTTTACAGATATGTATTTTTTAATTACTTTTCAGGAGAGCGAATCGGTAATAAATCCTATAGATAAAATGAGCGTTCTGTTCGCCAAACTTATGGAGGCCTTTGTGAAGTTTAGGGTGCATATAATCATCCATCTGAGCAGCTAATAGAAGCCATCGACCCTGTAGACGTAAGTGTGACAGGGGACTTGAATTTATCGAAACGACGCCGTTCTCAGCAACTCAGTCTCTGCAAATGCTGAGGAAAGATCTTGGTCTACATTCATATAAAATCCAACTGGTAGAAGAACTAGAGTAAGTGGACGATCAATTTATTTTTTTATTTGTCCAACACGACGGCGTAATATGCCATGCAGCGCGTGAGATCATCACTTTGTTAAGCCAAACGCTGGTGACCGGATTGTCTCAAAAAATGGTAATACGAGTTCAATATATAGAGACATATTTACTATCTTCATAGAGCCTATCATATTTATAATTTAAAACAATAAAACTTAATTAGTTAACTTCCATGTTAAGGAGTTACTTGAAATTAGTTACATAAATTAATAAACTCAACATATTATTGTCGAGCTTAAGTACCGTTTTCAAAGTACTTTGTAGACCTAAATGTGAAATATATTACAAGTTAATATGCAATAGCGAAGCATTTCCGGGCCCACTAGTAATACCTAAAATATATGAACATTTTTTATATGAAAATTTTTTTACTAAATGGTGTATAGTTATTCAAAAAAAATATAAATATCAATAATAATGGGCTTCCCTAATTAATCCCCAGTTTACCTATGTTTCAACCCACTGTGCGGCGATGCCTTCCGTCTGCGCTTTGAAGATACTTTTCTGTGGCAGATGTTAATATCAAAATTTTGTGTAGTTGTTTTTTGTTTTGTTTTGAATAATTATCTGTTATTTGCAGCTCTTTTCCACCATTGGTTTACTTGAATGAATCGTGAGAGCCCAGGACTCACATCTAGGCGGTGGCTGCAACTCGAGTCCCGCCTGTCCCAAGTTGGTTATCAGTGGCTCAGACATTTTTTCTTCAAGCCGTTCGATCATCTCTCTATTATCGTTTGCGGAATTGAATGAATTTAATGAATTTCGAAAAGCTGCTTATTGCCGTACTTCCACCATCTTGTCGTGTAGTGTTATCTCGGATAACATTTTGTGCTACTTCTTTTAACTGCTTGGGAATAATGCGCAAAGCAATCGTGGTATGCCACAGAATCTTAGAACTTAAAAAATATTCATCTCTGGGTGGTATTACAAAGGTACTTTCAATCGCAAACGTGATGTCGTTGCGGCTGCAAAAAATAAAACTTTAAGAGTTGCATCTTGACATACTTGGTCAGTGATTTTACACTGGCCTAGAAAGAACTATATAAACATCACTGACACATACATGTTTGCACGTTGCGCTCCCAGCGAGTGGCTAAGGGGGACGGTTTTTGCCCGCCCACAACGTGAAAAGCGTGGTGGACATCTTTTCTTCTTCCACATGTATTTTCTTAAATCTTAAAAAAGGGGTTTTAGGACTTTGTGGAAAATTTGATTACTTTTCTGCAACAATTTCTTTGGGTTTTAGTGGCTAGAAGTGCCGAGCGTAAACAACTTGCCATAACTTC
>CAXIUB010000201.1:0-36802 GCA_964034835.1 Muscina levida | reverse complement strand
AGAACAAAATTGGAAGTCTATTCACGCCCCATCTGGTAACTCCCATACACATCTGGTACCGCCCACTTTAGAAATCGATTAATATTATTAAAACACCTAACGCGATCGAGCCCAAATTCTGTATTTGGTAAAGTTTAAGCAGGACAAAGTTTTGGAGAAAAAAATCTGGAACTCTAGACACACCCCTTCTGGTACCTCCCATACAAATGTACCACTCCGCCCCCTTTAGAAATAGGGTAATAATATCAATACACTCGACACGATCGTGCCCAAATTCTGTATTTTGTTATGTTATAACAGGACAAAGTTTTGGTACCTCCCACACAAATGTACCTTTCCGCCAACTTTAGGGATGTACTAATAATATCAGTACACCCAAGGCTAATAATATCAGTACACCCAAGGCAATCGTGCCCAAATTCTGTATTTTGTTATGTTATAACAGGATAAAGTAATGGAGAATAAATCTGGAAGCCTAACCACACCCCTTCTCGTACCTCCCATACAAATGTACCACTCCGCCCACTTTAGAAATCGAGTAATAATATCAATATAATAGAAAATTATTTGTTTTACTGAGGGTAAGGGTAAATGTAAGTTGGGTTGCTCGACTGAAACTTTCTAACTGGTTTTAATTACAAATCTATTCATTTCAATAACTCAAGACTTCAACAATATCTTATAGTGGGTGATGGTATTTATCAGTCAGTTTATCTGACTGAAATTTCTGTACTGGTTTTTTATAGAGTTTTATGTCGAAGAATACAAAAAACCAGTAAGAAAGTTGCAGTCGGGCAACCAGACTTACATATATAGTTCGTCATACCAAGCTTACTTAACAGTTCCGTCACCTGGTCCATCCATCGGAGTTTTGGCCGCCCCCTACTTCGCCGCCTATCGAGTTTATTGCCGAAGACTTTTCGAGCCGGAGCGTTTTCGTCCATTCGTACAACGTGTCCAAGTCAGCGCATTCGGTCTATTTGTACAGCTCATGATTCATTCGACGATGGTACTCGCCGTTCACGATGATGGGTCCAAATTGGCTGACATTATTTTTTTTGTTTATGGCGGAGCCAAGGTAGACAAAATCATCTACCACTTCAAAGTTATAGTTGTTAACGTTCACGCAGCGTCCCAGAAGAGTGGACTTTTTGTTCGTTGAAACAACTAACTTGGTTTTGTCCTCGTTTATCACCAGACCCACTTCAGCCTGCTGCTTTTTAATGCTCGAAAAAACCACAGTAACATCTAGCAATCCACGTCCAATAATATCTATATCATCAGCATACGCGAGCAACATGTGGCTTTTGTTAAATATGGTACCATTCCTGTTTAATGCTGCTTTCCGCATGATCATCTCCATTACGATGTTAAAGTAATCGCAGGACAGACAATCGCCTTGTCTAAAGCCTCGCTTGGTAGAAAATGGCTCTGACGCACTTTGGCCAATTTACACTGAAGACTTCGTGTCAGTCAGTGTCATCCCGCAGAGTCGAATTAGCTTTGCGGGGATACCAAACTCAGCCATAGCATTTAACAATTTCTGTCTTATCGGACTGTCAAATGCAGCTTTGTAATCGATGAACAGATGGAAGGTATCGATCTGCATTTCGATGTCTTTAGTGGGCGGAGTGGTACATTTGTATGGGAGGTACCAGAAGGGGAGCGGCTAGACTTCCAGTTTTATTCCCTAATACTTTGTTATAGCTTAACAAAATACAAAATTTTGGCACAATCGCGTCGAGTGTATTGATATTATTACTCCATCTCCAAAGTGGGTGGAGTGGTTTATTTGTACGGGAGGTACCAGAAGGGGCGTGTCTAGACTTCCAATTTTTTTTCCCAAAACTCTATCCTGTTATAGCTTTACTAAATACGGCATTTGGGTACGATCTCGTTGGGTGTATTGATATTATTACTCGATTTCTAAAGTGGGCGGAATAATGTATTTATATGGGAGGTATTAGAAGGGGCGGGGACATGTAGCCCATTTGCAATATCGTAAGTAGTTTTGGGGAAATATTAACTCGTTCAAAATTTCAAAACATTTGGTTGCGTCTTTCGAAAGTTTTCGTGCGCACCAGCCGAAAAGCCAGCCTACCAGACAGATAGACAGACAGACGGACATGGCTCAAACGACTTATCGAATTTGGTTCAAAGAAACCTAGGGTCTAAAGTAACTTCTCCTAAGTGTTACACTTTCGTGTCGTATCAAATGATATGTCCCCTCCAACCAGTAGGGTCAGGTTAAAAACATTGCCGTGTAACTTAAGGTCCCTTATAACCAGTAAGAAAGTTTCAGTCGGGCAACCCGACTTACATATACCATCACCCTCTGTACAACAAAAAAAAAAATTCTATTATATTGATATTATTAGTCGATTTCTAAAGTGAGCGAAGTGGTACATTTGTATGGGAGGTACCAGAAGGGGCGTAGCTAGACTTCCAGATTTTTTTTCCAAAACTTTACCCTATTACTGCTTTACTAAATACAAAATTTGGGCACGATCGCGTTACGTCTATTAATAATATTAATCCATCTCTAAAGTGGGTGGAAAGGTACGTTTGTATGGGAGGTACCAGAAAGGGCTCGGGTAGACTTCCAATATTTTTTCCAAACCTATTATAGCTTTACTAAGTACAGAATTTGGGTACGATGCCTTTGGATGTATTGATATTATTACTCGATTTCTAAAGTGGGCGGAACGATGTATTTGTATGGGAGGCACCAGAAGGGGCGGGGCCATGTAGCCCATTTTCAATACCGTAAGTAGTTTTGGGGAAATATTAACTCGTGCAAAATTTCAGCCGGACAGCCAGACAGCCGGAATAACAGACAGACGGACATGGCTCAAACGACCTTAAAAGTCATGAATCGAATTTGGTTCAAAGAAACCTAGGGTTAAAAGTATCTCCTTTGGGTCGTATTAAATGATATATACCCTCATCCCTAAGGGTGATGGTATAAATATATATATAAATACGGCAAGCATGTTTGAAAGCTTCGAGGATACATAAATTTCTTACCCAGGGTGATGGAAAATTAGAAATAGCTGATGTAATCTTTATAACAAAAATTGCTATTGCTTTTTAGGTTTTTGTTCTTTGAGTCCACATAGTAGATAGCATTTTGGGTACGACAGAATGCGACATACCTTCCATTAGCCAAGGTAAGGCCTATTTTACCACTGTACTGGTCCGTAGCACCCGGTTCCAATGCCACTCCACATTCGAGCCCGATTTCGGCATCAACCACAGCCCGCATGATGCTCCCACAAGTGGGCCTCCGACCACTTACTTAATTTTCCTTTACACCTCATGAATGAATGAACACGCTTTCTATTTTTGATTCAGAACTAACGGTCCTACTTGTTTACCAACGAACGTCACTGTTTGAGATGGACTCGACACTATATTGCGGCGCAGCTGTCGAGGCGGAAACCGAACCCGGGATCTTCCACATGGTAGTCGCGAGTTCAAACCACTATGCCACGGCCGGACCACTGATCAGGCGAAAACAAGTTCCGAGGCTGCAGATCCCCACGCTACCGGCCACACTCACTGGTGGGAGTTTTGCAGAGAACCTGTTTACTATTTGTTATTTAATGAACCATACTTCACAGTATTGATCGCCTTTTGCTAAAGAGTTCAGACTGAAACTTTTACATACTCGCGAGTACCAATACTTCCACATCAATATCCCAAGCAGGTGAAACGATCGATACTATATTGCACATATGTACTACTCTCACTTGTGGAGGCGGGGGAAGTTCCCAACCCTTTCCGATCGATGGCCTTGAATGGCAGCCATGTGTTTGTAACGCCAGTCTGAACACCCGTAAGATCAATAAGGCACAGATGAACAAGGGCATACACCGGAGACCTTGCTCGTTTGTATACTGCACTCTGGTGAGAGCTCGTAGTCGAACTACTTCCCGCAACGGTTAGTGGCAACCGTCATTAAGCAGAACAAGATTGTGGAGTCGGCCCATTTTAAAAGCCTTGCAACCCCAGAGAGACCTGCCTAGTCAATGTCAGCAGACTCGCTTATATTATTTTAGTCTGGAAGCCAATTTCGTTCCTCTAGCCAACGCTCCTGAAGTAGAGATCATTTCACTCACATTCCACTCATTTGCTTCTCTAGTAATCGCTAATCCCTGGAGATCCTTAATACCATCATATAAGGGAGAATCACTTAGTACGTTCAACCAGTCTTTAGAAGGTTCTCTCTCAGGTGTACGAAGTGCAGGGACAGGGATCTCTTCTACAAAAAGTCATTCAATGACCCATTCCTAGAGATGAGAAAAGGGTAAATACCCGTGTAAATTGGGAAAATTGGGTAAAAATGGGTAAATATCCGAATATTTACCAAAAGTGTGTGTATAAACGGTCTTGTAGAAAATTTAGTGAGCAAACACATTGTGCAGTGAATTGGGTTATTTAAAAATAATATTTATATAAAAAAATGCTTACAATGTAAGCCATTTTATTGTATAGTTTGTTGAAATATTTACTGGAAATTGCCTTTCTGTTAGGCAATTTATATGAAGGTTGTAATTCTTAAAAAAACGGATGTTCCACAATTGCAAAAGGAATAACAGATACATGAATAGCTTAGGCTAGTTTCTCATAAAGGTTCGCTTTATACTCATCAGACATTATATGGCATGAGTTTGGTACTTAGGGAGAATTCGATGAGATTAACACATCACTGAACTGAGTGGAATTTTCGTCACTTCATCTGCATTCTTTTCACTAATATCTCTTTTCAACTAAATTGGACATATAGGATAATGTATTAAATGTTTTTTGTCATTTTATTAACATTTTCCCATTAAAAAATTGTGTCACAATATCTGCAAATAACTGATTTTGTGTTGTTTGCACATATTTTCCATATTTCCACATATACTTACATATGTTTTCGTTTTTGGGTCTTCCCATTGAACCTAAAATGTTTAAAGTTTATTGTTGTATTTCACTAGTATTAGCTACACTAATAAATACATACCTTTTTACAATTTAAATCCATTTTTATACAGTTTAATTAAACTTTTTTAATATTTATGTGGAAATCGTCAGAATTAAAGAGTAATTTAAAATGACGTTTCAGCTAATTGAAATAATTAGTTGCCTACTGCTGCTTTTCAAATAATTTTTATAAATACCCAAATAACTACCCAAAAATTTCCTGGTACTTACCGAGTATTTACCCGTAAAATGGGTAAATACCGGGTAGAATCCCATCTCTACCCATTCCCTGTTAGCAGAAAAGTAAGGTGGAGCTCGATGTCTAACATCGCTACTACTATCTTTTTTTTGAACGAAATTCTCAAAAATATTCTATAAGGAACACCCTTCCCCACCCCTTTTATATTTCTTTCACAACTTCCGAACGGAAAACTGGAGGATATTCGAATTCGGTCAGTTAAATTATCTTGTAAAAGCAGACACATCCTAAAAAAACCAAAACCACACTACACCCCGTTCAGTACCTTCCACACAAATGACAGATTTGGCTGACATAGTTTTACAACCATATCTTTTTTGTCAATACACCGAATTTAGTCATATTTTGCGTGCGACTTACGCTTATAAAAAATTGTCTTAAAAATGAAGATGGACTTACCCGGCCTATCCCTTCTAGTACCTCCCGCACCAAATCACCTATTTTTAGAACAAAATATATTTTTTTCAATAACTTCCAAGCGGAGATCTGAAGGACATTTAAATCTTGTAATTGAAGACAAACTCTCAAAAAACCAAAAATGTTGCCACATCTCTTCTGGTACCTCTCATACATATGATCGAATTCACCCTCATAGTTTTATAAACTCTGAACTATTAAATGAACTAATGTAAATGAAAGCCAAATACAATTACTCAATGTTTAAACAATATCATACATAGGTTGAGGGTATTTATATTGCACCGTTTGCATAATAATTTTTGTGTTCTTTTTCTAAGATCTAACATGGCAACACCCCTTAGGACGCATTTTGTTTCAAGCATATTAACGACTTTTTGCGTTACACATTGACTTTTCTTTCTCCTTTGAGCTTCTGAGCTGATTTCATTCGTATGCCATTTCAGAAGTTGTTTAATTCTTTGCTTACTCTACTATTTTTCATCCTCATTCCCTATGCCACTTAAGTTAATCTTAAGGAAAATAGGAGAGGCCTTAAACAAAAGTTTACGTACTTTGTGTACTTAAGGAAACCACTTAAGAAGTTGTTAAATAATCAATGAATTTTCAAAGGGATTGAGACCATGTTAAGATTCCTGCCAACAATGTGGGAAGTGGTTTGCTTTCACTTCGTTCATGGAGTATGGAAAGACTGGAAGATAAAAAAAAGAGTTTAATTGCATGTTTAATAAAATGTTGAATTGTATAAAGTAAGCTAAAAACTTCGTTAAAATATTATTAAACATTATTGTGTTCAATTTATTTGCTTTCATTTAATTTTATTTTCTTTTATTTCCCTTTCATTGTTATTCGATTCGTGTAACTATCATCGCGATGAGTATTGTTAATTGCTGTTAAGAATTTTTCTTTTTCAAATCAACTTTCGACCACATTCTAATTCTAAAACAATCATCATAAATTGTAAGCGCTTTTGTTTTTGCTATTCCCAATCCAATGAAATTTTTATTATGACACATAAATACCATCATCGTCGTCGTCGTCATGCCACCAACAATGAATAGAAAAAATCAACTTGCTAAAAAAAAACATAAAATGGAAAGAGTTAAAACAAGAGATAGACAAGCAAGTGAAAAACTATAACAGAGCCAATTCCTGGAAGAGTTTTGTTAAACTGTGACAATGATGCTAAACAAAACGTTTTTATATCGCTTCATTTGCGTCAACAATTGTCACACTGGAGCTTTGATATAACATTGCACATACACTTGTACAATTCATGGTGAACCAGCAATCAGAATACGCCTGAGACACAGTGCTTTGGGGCAAGGGCGTAGCCAGGATCTAACGTAGGGGGGGGGCAGGCGGTTTTACACTTCATTTTAATAGTATGTTTACAAAAAAAAAATTAAAACTTTTGACAATGTTTTATTAAACAAAGGTTGACTAAAATTTTTTTAAAAAATTTAAGGTTATCGAATGCATGTAGTACTAAAAAAAAATTAACCTTTTTTAATCTTAGTTGTTTTGTTTTTTATTCGGACATATAAAATTTTTAGCCGCAATTCTTGAGTGATTTTAAAAAATCGTGTTATTGGAAACAAAATTGTGCACAGAACGTTTTATTTATTCTGAATTCCTTGTCTTTATTTTTTATGAAATGTGAAAGTCGATGAAAAAATAATTTTTGATTTAATTTAAAAAATTTTTTGGATTATGTGTTCAAAAAATTTTGAACTTCCGCAATTATTGTGAGCATATATTAGCATACTTAGTGAAATAAAATCAAAAACTATATTGACCTGGTCACAATTATTATCCGATTAGAACAAATCTTATTATATAACCTGGAAAAGTTTTAAGAAGTCTTCTGTTAAAAAAGTTAAATTGGTGAAAGTCACCATGAAATATGAAAAAATTCAGTTTTAAACACCAAATAAAATAATATTCAAAATAAAAAAAATTTGTTAATTTCAAAAAATATTTGAAATCACAGTCAAAAAATAATTTTTTCATCGAATTTGACAATTTTTAAACAAAAAACGGTAAGGAATTTAGGATAAAAAAAGTACATTTAATGCACCATTTTGTTTCCAATAATACAAAAAAAAACCTTTTTTCCCACTGTGGAAGGTAGGCTTAAAACAGTTTTAGGTTGCATGAAAATGACGATAAAAAGTGTAAATGCCACTGTATTCTGGGTTGAAAATACATAATAAAATGCATGAATTGAAATCCCAGCTGATCCTTTTTCGAAAATATCGATTTTTTAATTTCTGCAGACTGACTGTACTTTTTAATCGACGACAGTAAAATAACTGGACAAATGAGATAAAATATGTTCATTTATTATAAAAGTACACAAACGGGGATTTTAATATTATTCATGTATTGTCTTTGATTATTTTGACATTTCTACAACCTGAAGGCAAAGCGTGCATTAAAATATTACATTTAAGGTTAAAATAACATAGATTGATAGAAGAAATTGACAAAAGAAAAAAATTTAGCAAATCAATACTCAAAGTAAAAAACAAACCTTAAAAAAATTTTGTACGAAACCGTCATTGTAATTCCAAAATCTAATGATGCAGTTCGATTCCTCGTGTCCGAGTTAGGTTAAAACCGCCGAGACCGGTCTTGTCTATTTTTTCGACTATTAATTTTGTCTCATGTCTTGTTAAAACAATCGATTCGGAAATCGAGTACGGAATCAGTTGCCTCTAAAAATTCTTTATTCCACACTCGTTTGCTTTTTTTTTTAATATTTTTACTGTGTTCGTTCAATTGGCTGCATCGGCTCGCATCGAAGTATCTCATTCTGTCACTCCAATTTTCCAAGACCTTGTTAATGCCTTAATATTGGCCTTAAGTGTTTGAATCGCTTCTGGATTAAAATAATCTATGATTTTAAAATTAACTTGTATTTGGTCCACCCCTATATCACTTGACACGAGAAAAAGTGTAGCGTATTAGAGGAGACTCGTTGGACGTAAAGTACCTTAAGAGCGAATTCAATTCTGGAGTGCAGGATAACTCAAGTAAACTTTAATAATCGTTTTAAAGATTTAATAGTTTTATTACTTTCCAAAATTAAGTTTTAATTTCCTAATGAAAAACAAACTTCCTAAAGAAAAACTGAACGATATTTTAATTGGCTCCACGAAAAGCCCCCCAATGAAATAACGCCCAAACGAGAAATGAAATATTCCCCAAATTTTTTTCATACATTTTTGGGTGTTAATTCATATGAAATAACTCCCAATTTTTTTGGGTCGTTTTTCATTTTTCTTTGGGAATTATTTCATTCCTCATTTAGGGTTTTAAAATTATGAAATAATCTCCAATGAAATAACACCCAACCAATTTTTTAAAATTGGGGATTGTTTCATATCGTGAATATTTTAGGTGTTATTTCATTTTTTATTCGGGGGTTATTTCATTTTGTAAGCTGTTGGTTTTGAGGTTATAATTATATAAAAATAGGCCTTTTACAAGAAAACTTTTAGTCTGTGAATATATTACAATATCTTTTGAATGTTTACAGATATTTCCATTTGTGTTCATATTGACGGATAGAAAATCAACAAAATGAAAAATTCGATTAGTACACACTAAGAATGGAATTTTTTTAAATTTGTAAGAGTTCTTCTAAAGGAAGAATTCAATAAAAGCATATAGTTTGATTTGCTTGTGAACACTGGCGGTGGTTGTGTAAAGGCCAAACGTAAAAGGCAAATTGTCTTCCGAACCGCAAAAATAGAGCAGGGCTACAACGATCTACGATCCACACGATTCATTTCAATAATTTTGCGACTTTGCTGTTGGTCCATATTGACTTCATGAAATCCTTAGTGAAACAGACTCTTTTATGAATTTTGGGCATAATTTCATTTTTGTTGCTGATGGGGTTTATTTCATTGGGGGTTATTTCATTTTCATCATTGGGTGTTATTTCATATGAAATAACTCCCAAATATTGGGGGTTGTTTCGTTTTCGCTTTGGGGTTTATTTCATTTATTTTTGGATGTTATTTCATTTACTGTTTTTGGGCGTTATTTCCAATTTTTTGGGGTTTATTTCATTGGGGGTTATTTCCTGGGCGTTATTTCATTGGGGGGCTTTTCGTGGAGCCATTTTAATTTGGTCAGTTTAATTATCTTATAGTAGTAGGTAAAATCTGGGAAACTCTTTTGGTATCTTCAATCACTTTAAATCTTTGTTGCAAGTGTACTAAATACAGTAAAAATTTTACACAATCGTTCTGCGTACTAGTACTTCCAATAATAGTCTAAATTTTCCCAATAATTTCAAGGAGGAACTCTTAATATTTTGTGAATTCATTAGCAATTTCTAAATTATAACCATTTCTACAGCTTTGATACATGCATGTAAACGTCTGGCCAACAGTTATCACTGCACAAGCAGGTAATTAACAATACATGAGTACTTTTGCCTCAAAATTAGTTAATTTCATTGATTCAGAGATAAAAAAGTTTTTATAGTCAGTTCACCTTAGTGAAATTTCTTCACTGTTTTATTTTGATTTTCATATTTTCCAAGATTTTGACAGATTTCCAAAGCTGTAGGGGGGGGCAGCTGCCCCCCCCTGCTCCTACCTGGCTACGCCCTTGCTTTGGGGTCGTCGTAAGTTGAGGGAAATATGTTGAATGTACTTTTTGTTATATCCTGAAGTTTTGATTTTCATATTCAAAATACAACATATCAAACCATACTTAACATGACTGCACGATGTAGTCTATTTTTAAGGCATTAGTTCATATCCACTTGATAATCGTGATGTTAAAAATCGACATGCGACTTCACTAACGGTATAGAATTCCTTGATGTTGTCGGCAGCAACTTCATGGTAAAAGTCTAGTAAAAGCTTGTCAAGCAGCCGACGTCTGAATTCGTCTACAAATGGTAGGTGCCACTGTGTGAGTCTAAAAATAGATTGCGTGTTAGTGCACAATAAGTTTGTAAGATTAAATTGGTTTAAAACGTATGCAGGTGTCAGCGATTTTAATGCAACTTTGGTATTAAATCCAGAAGTGTGATATTACACTATCATGACGGCCGGTTGGCAGGTCCGAAGCTTGACATCTGTTACTGTTTGGGCCTTAGCACCGTGTTTCTCATACCAAAGGTTATCGACATCAAGTGATTAAATTTTAAGCAACAAAAAGAACGTTATTTTGCTTTGGTAGCGCTTGTCACTGACGCTGACGTTGTGGCTGCCATTTGATTTTAAAAGAAATATTAACCGGTGGGGGATTTAGACTAGTTAGCATCACGTCGGCAAGAAACATGGTAGTGAGGGGAACCAGATTCCCGCATAAACATATACACAAGGCAACCTGGATATCCAATAATCAAAATACAAGAAACTATATTGATCACGTGATAATCGATGAAAGGCATGTATCGAGGGTTATAGAAGTGCGTGTGATATTGACTCGGATCGCCAACCTACTTGCAGGCAAAGTACGCACTTGATTAAGAAGTGCTAAAAACCAAGAGAAAGGAATCTACACGTCTCAAAGCTGCATACCACTGAGATAGCCAATGCCTGCTCCAACCAACTCTTATAATTACTGCAATAAACACACCTAATACTGATATCTCCAACACACAGAGGCAGCTTATTGTGAATTCTATTACCACTGCCGCAACGACCTTACTGGGTTATGATAAACCACGCCCAGACACGCCCTGGTACGATGAGGAATGTCGCGTAATGTCTCAGGAAACGGATGCTGCATACAAGACAAAACTGCAGCCTACGGTAACGTGTGTGATATCGGAACGATATAATGAGAAGAGGATGGAGATGAAATGCGTCTTTAGGCGGAAAAAGCGTCCATGGAAGAAAAGAGAGCTCCTGAATATCGTACATTACGGGATATAGGTGAAGTCGGCCGCGGGAGCCGATGAACTTCTGGAGAGCTTTTAAAGACGGCGGCAATGAGCTGCATGCACCAGCTCATAAACACGACATGCCAAAAGAATGTTTGGAGTCTGAGAGTTCTATTTTATGTGTTAAGAAAGGCAGTCCAAGTGTGTGTACTAAAAATCGCGGGATCAGGCTTTTATCCATCGCATACAATGTCTAGTGTGTTACGTAAAAGAAAAAAACCTCTCCTAACGAGCCTGATAGGACCTTATAAGTGTGGCGTGAGACCTGGCAAAGGCCTCTCTCGACGAACAAAGACTATACAACTCTACAGACAAACTATAGCGCAGAATCCTGGATAATGACACAAGCGGATCAATCTATTGTTGAAGTCTTCAAGAGAAAAATATTTCGCAAAATATTTGAAAACATCATCGTTAACGGCGAATACCCTCTTCGAATGAACCATGAGCTGTATAATGACATCGGCACAGTCAAGTTTGTTCAAATAGACCGAATACGCTGACTTGGACACGTTGTATGATTGGATGAAAATGCTTTAGCTCGAAGAGTCTTCGGTAAAAAAATTATCCAAACTTGGTAGGACGAACTATCTACGGAGCGCAAAAGACTGTAGCGCTTGGGATTCTTTTCTTCGAGCTGCTACTTATGGATGAATTTCTATTACAACTGCCGAATAGGAGAAAAAAGGAAATTTTAATGATTATGACTTCGCTTGGTTTAAAACTACTCAGTTAATCGTACAGTAAATGCAAAATACCTTTGATGTACTGACATGAGAACTCAATTTATTATCATTGTGCGATATTTTCTAACTCCAGCAGTTTATAGAAGAACTCTCTCTCTACATATATATATGCAATTTGCATTAATACTCACAAACTTGCTATGTTGATTCGTGACCGGCGTTTTTCAGACGTTACAATATATCTCTACAGAATACTAGTATGTGGAACGAGCATTTCCAGTTCCTATTTAACATAAAAACTTAATTTCCCTTTACACTCCATGAATGAGGTATGGGATAGCTTCTCGCGTTATTGCGAATTGACACGCTTTCTATATTAGATTCACAACAAACGGCACCTAATTGTTTATCGACGAATGCGAACGTCACTGTTTGAAAAGCTTGTACTAGACATGCCGATTGAGTCGACACTTATAATGCGAAGATGCTGTCGTCAACATCGAGGGGGACCGGCAATGGTAGTCGCATGTTCTAACCACTATGCCACGGTCGGTCCCAATCCAGTTTCCAGTTCCTACACATAAAAACTATTAAGTATTTTTAAAAATTATATCATAATAAGTCGACAAACTTCACCCAGAACACTGTACCTTCCCCACAACACAACAAATGTCAAATGAAATAAATGAATATACGATACCAAGTGCACAACAATTCGCAACATAAAAAGTATTAAACAACACTTTTGTAAACTTAACGTACTACTTGCACTGGCATTTAGAAGAATCAGAATGAAAAAAAGAGAAATCAGAAATATTTTTCATACTTTACGTGATTTTGTAGAAAACAACTGCTCTATTCTTTATGATTTGATTGCAAATTGCATTTGGCTTCACTGCTGGTGATGGACCATGAACAACCAACAACGAATGGTCAAATGATTGGACGTCTGAGTGAATGCATAAATGTTTATGTCACGTATCCTTTATATTCTTTCATTTATGCCATTTGTTTTGGTTGCCCAGTTAACAAACGCGAAGGGGGCGGCAAACAAGAGAAACCACTTGTGGTTGAAGCTGAAAAGACAGTTAATAAAATTGTATTTTTTGTGGGATTAACATTTAGATTTTTGTCCTTTACACACATGTACATATATTTTGTATAACAAATGGATTAAAGTATTGTTCAATATTTGCCTAAACTCTTTCATTCATAAAACTATGGACGAGCTGTGAAATTCTGACAAAAATAATCAATTTGGAGAAATTTGTATTTCACCGCTGATTTAAAAAAAAATATCCATAAATATTTGTTGAAAATATAATCCTATTTCACATGACAAAACACATTGTAGTTTGGGAGAAAAAAACATAACAAATATAATGGAGAAATGCAACAACAAAAATTCTGTGATGAATAAATGACCCATCCGTCGATAAGCGACATTCCATTTGTGGTTGGTTTGTTTTATTCATTGACCACTGCGGTAAATTGCCGTCGAAATGTTACAATATTTTTTTTTGTTTGCATTTCGCAAAATCTATTGATAACTTTTTAGTATCAAAACTGTTGTCTATTGCGAAACGTGGGTATTATTGCATTACTATTACAATTCATGTGGAGTTATTTAGGTGAGTAAGCTTTAAACATTAAATATTTGTTAGAATAATTTTATGCAGCTCAATAAATTGAAATGATGAATTTAAACTATAAGGCTAGAATACTTTGGAAAAATAATCTCTGCCAAGAAATGGAATCATTTAGAAATATGAATTTATCATTTGGCGTCCTGCGTCTTTGTTTACAGCATGGTAAATTGTTTTACTATATATATTGTATAACATACAATACATACAATTTATATAACCCACTAGTATACCCACAAGAATTCGTTTTGCTTCAATATACTTCAATGTATTCTCGACAATGAAGTGCTGTGGTTTCGATTCCCATATGCGGCAACTTGCTATGTTGACAAAGGCACCAAGATAAAAATGCGAATCACTTGAAAATATGATTTTACGGCCAAAATCGAGGTACGATTGGAGCTCTCTCTGACTCACAACCTCCACGTAGTGTCAACTGTACAACTTTACTTCGCATTATTTTAATCACTAATAAGTGACAGATAGTGAGCGACGAACCCTGATGGTTGAGCTGGCTACCCGCCTTCGAGTCTTTTGAAAACGCAAGGATAAAAAAGTAACAAACGGATCCCCTCAAGTGTTGGCAACCCCCGCACACGTAATGGGGACAGTGATTTAAGGATATGCACCTGGGAAGTCCAGACTCTTTTTAGAGAAGGCGCCACAATCCAACTAGCAGAAGTCCTCAGAAAATACAAGGCTGACATCATCGCCATCCAGGAGATGAGATGAACAGGACAGGTCGCGGCGTAACAACTGGTATATATATTAAATCTGGCAAGCAAAGAAGAAGACCACAATCCGCACTGTAATTTGTGCTCACGCCCCGAAAGAAGATAAAAACGATGAGATTAATAATGCATCCTACGTGGGGCTAGAGGAAACATACGATCGCTGGCCTGACCACGGCATTAACATTGTCCTGGGAGATTGCAATGCAGTACAAGGAAGGGTAGATATGCTTGGTCCATAGATCGGCAAATTCAGCCTGCATACCGACATGTCAGACATTGGGTTTAGGCTGGCTAGCTTTGCAGTGGCAAGGAACGTGGTAGTGAGTGGAACAAGATTTCACAATAAATATATTCCATGGTATCCGTCGCAACAACCGTGCTTGGAAATGAAAAATGGCTCTCAGGCAAACCCTTGTACAATATAGTATATCATATAGCGTCTGAGAAACAGGATTCTGCTTACAGGACAACGCTACAGCCAATTGTAACCCGGCATGATAGGAAATGGAACAAGGAGACAGTAAAGCTGACAATGCAGCTATTTAAGCGATAAAAATGCATCTCATGCATGAACGGGATAACGACGATATAGAGAGGGTCAGGAAAGAGGTGAAACCCTAAAATTCTTCCAGACGCTACAAGTAAACGGTTACCGTGCTGGGCATCCCTTCTGCATAGACAAAGATGTAAACCTGTTAACAGATATTGCATATATGAAAAGAACACTTCCACCAATTTCAGGATCCGGAAAACAGTGTATTTTAAGGTATGACTTTAATTGTGCGCGGCAGGTTAGATTGTCCGCCAAGCCAAATCGGGATAAGAATAGCGATTTTGCGGCTGAAAAATAATAACATTGCTGACGGACTTCCTGCAGGTTATGACCAGATAACTAGTATGTACCAGCTCCAACGCACGGTTAGGCTTAAGGAGTGAATGCCTGATGATTGAGTTATAAGGGTATCATGTCCTGTGCTGAAAGAATTTGATCCAAGTGTGTGTTACACCTATCGCCGTGTCTGCCTTTTTCACATCGCATATAAAGTCCTTGTCGAATGCTCTATTTTAAAGACTAAAGCCAGTGTTGTCCAATCTGATTGGGTAAGACAACAACTGACCAGATATTCACACTGTGGCAAATTATAGAAATGACTCCATAGAAACAGATCGCCTTTAACTGCCTGATTTGGTATTCCAGCGAAGCTGATACGACTGTGCGGAATGGCCTCAAGTGACAAGAAGTCTTCGGTCAAAAGTGGCATGGAACTTATAGAGACATTTCATACCAGACGAGGGCTAAGACAATATGATAGCCTATCATGCAGATGATTAAGGGGGAAAGCTGTAGTAAATACGAGTGGCACGATATTCAACAAAATCCATATGCTACCTGCGTACGCTGATGATATTTCCATCATCGGTCGAAAATTGCAAAATGTGACTACAGCCTTCACAGATTTATAGAAGGACAAAACATAGAAATTAGTTTTAATGAACAAAGAATCTACTCATTTGGGACGCTGGGTGAACGTTGAAAACTACAAATTCTAAGTTGTAGATGATTTTATCGGCAACGGCATCAATAAAACAAATAACGTCAGCCTTGAAATTCGAAGAAGAACCCTGCTTGCAAACAGATAGCGATTTAATGACAGAGCCCTCTATCGACGAACAAAAATCCTGGTTCTGGTAATGTTTCTTCATGCTTTGATGTATAGCGCAGAATACTGAGTAATGACACAAGCGGATGAAACGGTTCTGACAGCATTCAAATGGAAAGTACTCTGTACAATTTATGGGTCCATCATTTTTAACGGAGAGTATCGACACCGTATGAATCATGAGCTGTACGAGCTGTAGACCTGCATTGATAGGTCGTGTTGTATTGCATTCATGCATTATGCAGCCCTTCTAATGATTTACAGCTACATTTTCCTCGGAATTCATATTCGGAATACAAGTCCTTAGATTAGTTACTGGTTGCAGGTTCGGAATACAGTGGTCCATTTTTTCTTGATTGAGTTGATCAAGTGTAGTAGTTAAGCATGTCCAGACTGCTCGTCTTGACAGTAGTACAGATGACTTTTTGGCCAAATCCTCCACGTTGGTTTTCCAAAACGCAATACTCTAATAGATAGTCTCTATATTTTGCATCCCATTACACAGTACAACAGCCAATCTGGGGGGGGAGGGGTGAGAAATTCCAAGTCAGGGCGATGGTACTAGGTCAGTATAGTATAACCCTCAAAGGGTTTGGCGTTCGTATGTGTCAGTTTTTATACCATCACCCTTAGGGATGAGGGTATATATCATTTGATACGAAAAAAAGTGTAACGCATTAAAGGAGACGAGTTAGACCCCAAGTATCTTAAGACCAAATTTGTTTCAGAACTTTTTAAGAAGAATGAGCTATGTCCGTCTGTCTGGCTGGCTGGCTGGCAGGCTGGCTGGCTGGCAGGCTGGCTGGCTGGCTGGCTGACTGGATGGCTGGTCAGCAGGATAACTCGAGTAAACCTTAACGGATCAGTATGAAAATTTACCAGTATCAATATTTTCCAAAACGAACTTATGGGATTGTAAATGGGCTGAATAGCCCCACCCCTTCTGGTACCTCCCATACAAAATTACCTATTTTTGGAAAATTGATATTTCTTCCATAACTTCCAAACGGACAACCGGAGGATGTTTGAATTTGGTCAGTTTATTTATCTTGCAAAAGTAGATAAACACTAAGAAAATCGAAACCTTTGCCCCACCCATTCTGGTACCGCCCATACAAATGACCGAATTGACCCTTATAGTTTTACATACATATCTTTTTTGCAAGTAAACTTAGATCATTCAAATTTTGCGTATGATGTTTGCTTATAAATATTAGACTCAGGTATGAATATGGACTATATCGGTTCACGCCTTCTGGTACCTCCCATACAAAATGACCTATTTTTGGAAATTATATATTTCTCCAATAACTTCAAAACAGTCACTTGGGGGGTTATGAACATTGGTCGATAAATTAATGTTATTATAGGAGGCAAAACCCTAGAAAACCTAACTATTTGATGCACCCCTTCTGGTACCTCCCATACAAATGACCGAAATCACCCCCATAGTATTACGAACATATCTTTTTTCTAAGTACACTGAATTCAGTCAAATTATGAGTAATTTGTACGCTTATAAAAATATGAATCAGGAGTGAATATGGAAAGCTAACTATTTGACACACCCCATCTGGTACCTCCCACACAATGGACCGAACTCACCCCTATAGTCTTACATACATATCTTTTTTTGTAAGTGCACTGAATTCAGTCAAATTATTCGTAAGTTGTACGTATGAAAATAATGAATAAGGACTGTATTGGTTCACCCCTTTTGGTATCCCCTATCAAAATTATTTTTTTTTGAAAAATTAATATTTCTCACATAAATTCCAAACCGGCACCTATACCCCCTACACAAATAAGTAAAGTTTTGGACGATTTTGCACCGCAAGCAGGGGAAAAAATATACATAAGTAATTTTATTTTAATTAAAAATCTATTCATTTCAATAACTCAAGACTTCAACAATATCTTATATTGGGTGATGGTATTTATCAGTCAGTTTAACTGACTGAAATTTCTGTACTGGTTTTTTATGACATTTTAAATTTTTTCCTTATCAAAAACGTAGTTTAACATAACTCAAGAACCACTTGTCCGATTTTGCTAAAACAAACTCAAAACCAGTACAGAAATTTCAGTCAGGTAAACTGACTGATAAATACCATCACCCAATATAAGATATTGTTGAAGTCTTGAGTTATTGAAATGAATAGATTTTTAATTAAAATAAAATTACTTATGTATATTTTTTCCCCTGCTTGTGGCGCAAAATCGTCCAAAACTTTACTTATTTGTGTAGGGGGTATAGGTGCCGGTTTGGAATTTATGTATGTGAGAAATATTAATATTTCAAAAAAAATTAATTTTGATAGGGGGTACCACAAGGGGTGAACCGAAACAGTCCTTATTCATTCCTAACTCACATTTTCATACGTACAACTTACGAATAATTTGACTGAATTCAGTGCACTTACAAAAAAAGATATGTATGTAAGACTATAGGGGTGAGTCCGGTCCTTTGTGTGGGAGGTACCAGAAGGGGTGTGTCAAATAGTTAGGTTTTCTGAGGTTTCGCCACCTATCATAATATAAATTAACCGACTAATTTTCATTACCCCTCAAACGTCCGTTTGGAAGTTATGGGAGAATTATTAATTTTCCAAAAATAGGTAATTTTGTATGGGAGGTACCAGAAGGGGTGACCCGATATAGTCCATATTCACTCCTGATTCATATTTTCATAAGCGTACAAATTACTCATAGTTTGACTGAATTCAGTGTACTTAGAAAAAAGATATGTTTGTAATACTATGGGGGTGAGTTCGGTCATTTGTATGGGAGGTACCAGAAGGGGTGTGTCAAATAGTTAGGTTTTCTAGGGTTTTGCCTCCTATAATAACATAAATTAATCGACCAATTTTCATTACCCCCCAAGAGTCCGTTTGGAAGTTATAGGATAAATATTAATTTTCCAAAAATAGGTAATTTTGTATGGGAGGTACCAGAAGGTGTGATCTGATATAGTCCATATTCATACCTGAGTCTAATATTTATAAGCAAACATCATACGCAAAATTTCAGTGATCTCAGTTTACTTGCAAAAAATATATGTATGTAAAACTATAAGGGTCAATTCGGTCATTTGTATGGGAGGTACCAGAATGGGTGGGGCAAAGGTTTCGGTTTTCTTAGGGTTTGACTACTTTTGCAAGATAAATAAACTGACCAAATTCAAACATCCTCCGGTTGTCCGTTTGGAAGTTATGGAAGAAATATTAATTTTCCAAAAATAGGTAATTTTGTATGGGAGGTACCAGAAGGGGTGGGGCTATTCAGCCCATTTACAATCCCATAACTTCATTTTGAAAAATATTGATACTGGTAAATTTTCATACCGATCCGTTAAGATTTACTCGAGTTATCCTGCTGACCAGCCATCCAGCCTGCCAGCCAGCCAGCCAGCCAGCCAGACAGACGGACATAGCTCATTCTTCTTAAAAAGTTCTGAATCGAATTTGGTCTTAAGATACTTGGGGTCTAACTCGTCTCCTTAAATGCGTTACACTTTTTTTCGTATCAAATGATATATACCCTCATCCCTAAGGGTGATGGTATAAAAACGTAGAATTACAATTTCTTTAATCCGTTCATATAACTTTTTTCTTTATAATCAACAGTTTTGCCGGTAAAAATAAATTTGTGGAGAAAAAAAATATTTTTTTGCCTAAAAATTAAAATTTTTTTTTTTTTAATTCATAAAAAAATCCAAAACGGAAAAAAGGATCAATTGTTATTAATTTCATGTAAAGTCACATAACCTATAAACAAAATGCGACAAAGATCATGGAAATCGATTAACGCGTTCTGCTTTTATTTACAATTAAGTGAAGGCATCGCATTTTGACAAGAATATTGATATTTGTTTTTATTCAAAAAAGTGTCATTTATCGCCTTTTTTAAATTTTCCCCAATAACTCCAGACTTCTGGCCATAAACTACTAAAAAAATTAAGTAAACATTTTTATAATTTTTTATTTTTATTTTATTTATTTATTTTAATAAATATTGCCTAGACTTTTTCGATGGTGGTTGTTCGGGACTAGTGGCATTGCATTCATTGCTATCATCAGTTTCTGAACCACGCATAATGTCAATGTGTGACTCCACTGTTGGCCCTTCTGCATCTCCTGAAAATTCTTTATCATTAAGATCATCCTTGTCTTGCCACACAAGCTTACTCCACCAGCAAATTTCAGCAATTTTTGCACTCGGCGACTTTTTGCCTCTAAATCTGTAAGTTTTTGTTTTATTAAAATGAGTTTGAAAAAATAAAAAAATACAAATGGCATAGCAACTTGATGATAGCGTTCACCTTGTTCATCAGATTCGGTAGCCAATTGTTTGCTGAAGTAGTCCAGATGATGATGTAAATAATGGATTTTCAAGGATATGTGGACACCAATTTCCGAGAATGCTCTTAACATCCTTGCGACAGAAACATCGTAGTTGTTAGAACGATGCTTTCCCAACAAGCCTTCTATTACTTCTTTGATTGCCTGCCATGCATTCAATTCAGCGTCAATCAAAATATTGTTGAATGCGTCACTTTTAATCAGCTTTCGTATATCTGGACCATTTAGTACGCCTGATTGGAAAAAATTAATTTGTTAAGATGGAAAATCATGGGAAATGAATGTGATATTATAACTTACCTTCTTTAATTTTACTTTCGCTGAGTCTCGGGTAAATTAGTTTCAAACACAAGAAAACTTCATCTCTTTTGGCGACAGTTTTGATAAAATTCTTAACAACTCCAAGTTTAATATGCAGTGGAGACAGCAATATCTTCTCCTTCGGCACTAGAGGCTCACGAATAATATTGGCCGTTTGTAACCTGCTGTGCTCTCTGAGTTTCCATCCGTGGCATGCATATTGGTCACCGAAAAATCGTGTGTCCCAATCGCACAAAAAGCACATATATTTTATATAGCCGCTTTGAAGACCGCAAAGCTTTGCTTTTTGGTCTTATGCAGTAAAACCGCCTTTAAGCTGAATTTTGAACTGCCAATAAATAATCTCCAGTCATCTGCTTCATATTTTATTTCCATTGCGTCCATCAATTTTCCTACATCCGGGCAATATGCAGAAGTTTTTTCATCATTCACAAGGAGTAAACTTTGTAGTGTTGCCTGACGACTTCGATAAGCTGTGACTTTCACACCGGGTGCCAACAAATAGTTTGATTTCAAAAGGGAAGCCAACTCTTCCGATTTATGCTGTGTTAATTCCAACTTGGCAACAATTGAATCAAGCTTATTTTGATTTATTAAAATTGGCTCATTGGATACGTGCATAATATGTCGGAACAGTCGTAGAAGAGAAAATATCTGGACTAGAAGCTTTTGGCACAGGAATGTGGTCCGAATGAGGCAATGGTGTTGCGGCCAACGTAATTATACGATTTTCTTATCCTTTTTGCGGCTCCTTTATTCGCACATGCATAGCAATTCAATGGATTGTGACCTTCGCCAGGATTAGTTTGATCTATGCCTTTTTTTGCTCATGAGTTATGTGACTTTACGCGAAAGTAATTAGTTTTGGCACTTTTTTCCATTTTGGATTTTTTATGAATTTAAAAAAAAAAAATATTTAAATTTTTAGGCAAAAAATACTTTTTTCCCTTCATTCATTCATTTTTAACTTCAAAAGTGTTGCACATATAGAAAAACGGTATAGAAACAGATTAGAGAAATTGTAATTCTTAATTTTTCTAAATTTGTTTCATCAAAATCGGACAAGTGGTTCTCGAGTTATGTTAAACTACGTTTTTGGTGTTTGGTGTTTTATATTTCCGGGAAAACGGGATAAGCTAGATTTTAAAAGGGTTTAGCGATTGTCCGGTATTGGCGGTTCAGTGCCATACTATATTAAGTAGTCGAGTTGTGCGAATGCTAAACAAGTTGAGGTACAGATGATAGCAATATTATCGGCGTAGGAAAATACTTGGCATTCGGGCATCTCTAATTCGAGAAGCAGTTTAATCATTGAAATGAAGACAGAACTCTTCCTTGCAACTATGACTCCCATTCAGCTGTGACGGTCCTTTCCACTAAAAGCATTCCATTTAGTTGAGTCACTGAACTGTCAACTGATTTTAGGATTGCTGTAGTTAAAAAAAATATGGAAGGCCCTCTCGATGTCTAGGAAAGTCTTGAGTGAGTTCTCGAATATGCTGATATGTGGAAAATGTCTCAGATGTGTACAGCGTGTACAGAAACGATAAAATATTTTGAATGCTGGAATGACAAGACAATTATCGAAACATTTAATAGATCGTTTAAATTTTCTGTCGGTCATAATTATAAAAACCAGGCTGATATTCCGCAAAACGGCACACGACAGACATCATATGGTAACATTTAAATTTAATATCTTATCTCACTTAAATCGAATAGTTTGAGTTCCAAATTAATACCTTTTAGCTTAGTTTTTAAACTAAAATGATACATTATAACCACGACCTTCTTTAAAATACCACCCAAAATGATGGTCTCAGCCGATCTAAGTGTTCTCTGTCTTATTCGAATTCTGTGGCATTTTATAAAGCATATACGTATTGTAGTATACAATATACCGAAAACTCACAATGCCATTGCTTGTTCTACCAAAATTAATTGTTTTTATGCTACACAACAGATTAAAAATGCACAAAAGCTGGTGCACAAATAAGGCATACATACAACCTTCTAAACTCCTGCTAAATAAATCTAAAATTAAATCCACATAAAGTGTCCCACACACACACACAAACACACATAGTCAACATTTTCGGGCGATGAAGAATGAATTTGCTCTCACGTTTGGGGAACAATTGCTATGTTTTATGAATGAGGTTAAAAGTTACAACACCAACAGTTCCTCTTATGATGCTGCAAGTAGCTTTGAAATCGAGCTACAACCCTTTAACAAGTTACAAGAAACAGCATTTTCATTCGCATAAGCCCGTTCCACATATGACTACAGCAGATGGAGAACAGTTGTTCTAGCAGTTCATTTTCATTATGTTTTTAAAACAATACCGTTAAAAGGATGGCTATATAAACTTATATATGTGCACGACTTGTTCTTTCCACTTTTCAGGAGAACAGTTTTGGTCCTAAAAGAAGAAAAGGCCAACTAAAACAAAGCACAGTTTTGTTTGTAGTGGCAGGTTTTGGTGGTAGCTGTTAGAACGAATATAATGATTATTATTATTATTTTTTTATGAGACAAGGACAATTAAGAAAACTTTGTGGAGGCGAACCCAGCGCAAATATTTGTAAGAAAGTTATATAGGGAAGAAGTGAATAGACGCACACTATAGTCGATCGTGTACACCGTTTATATATGAATAATTATTCCTGTTTGGTAAAAATATTTTCCAAACCACTCTGTTTCTGTAGCAGTTTGTGGATTTGGATTCCGCTTTGTAGCAAAGTTTACTCATCTATTGTTTATTCGTTTGTGAGCCATTTGAAGATGGAAGATCTGGAAGAAAAACTTACCGTGCACGATGACTTCTAAGAGAAGAGTAGGAAAGATTTCTTTGCGTTACTGACTATTCCCAGAAGAAGCCTTCTTTAGTTGCGATAATGAGGAATATTTGACGTTGGTGGAGCGACCAGTCGATGCTAAGGGTTCTTCCAATCAACAAATACTTTCGGTATTGTAAATGCACTACTTGGCCGCGCCCATCTGGTACCTTCCAAACACACCTGGTTCATTTAACGAAGTTTTGGTCGCCCACTCATTCTCGGTCCATCGAGTTTATTGTCGAAGACTTTTTGAGCTACAGCATTTTCGGTTCTTTGCATTCGGTTTTTTCGGGAGCGCCTGATGTCAATGTCGTCGTACAGCTCATGATTCATTTCACCAGATCCACTTCTGCCGAATGCTTCTTACTGCCTAAAAAGGCCGCAGTAACATCCCGCAGTCGTCGGCCAATGATATATATATCATTGTCATACATATGACATTTATTAAAGGACGGTAGTAGTCAGTGTCATCCCGCAAAGTCGTATCAGTTTCGTGTGGATACCAAACACAGCCATAGCATCTAGTACGATCTGTCGCATCAGACTTTCAAATGCAGCTTTGTAATCGATAAACAAATTATAGGTGTCGATCTGCATTTCTAGGGTCTTCTATAGGATTTTCCGTAGTGCGAATATCTGATCAATCGTGGAATTAACACGTTTCATATCTTAAGTCTTTCACATAACACACTAAAGAGGATCTTGTATGTGATGTGTAAAAGACTGTTTATGAGTTGGTGCATGCACGTTACTTGCTGATCGCTGCCAGCCTTAAAAAGCTCTACAAATGCCTCAGCACGCCATCGTTTTGGCGCGGTAGAGGACAATATACTCCATCGTCGATGATTGGCATGATATCGTTACTTATGCTGCCTTAGGGAACGAGCCATGTACGGAAGTGTTCCCTAAATATTTACAGCTCATTTTAAGAGTCCGTGACCAGATTTTCATCTGTCCTTATAGGTGGGGATCCTTATTTCAGTACTTTGCATTTTTATCTTTTGGGAGAATTTTTGAGCTTCACATCTATCCCTGAGATTTTCTATATCCAGGTTCTCTCTTTTTTCCATTAAGGTTTTTTCCTCCTGAAGAAGCGTTTCATCTCTCTCCTCTTCTCATTTTATCGTTCCACCTCATTACCATTGGCTACAGTTTTGGCTTGTATGCAGCAACATCAGACATTACGTGACATTCTTCATCGTACCAGGGCTTGTTTGTTCGTGTTTTTTTAACACAGTGAGGTCGTTGCGACAGTGGTCATGGAATTCGAAATATGCTTCTATTGTATAATGAAGTAATTGAGAGTTAGTTTGAGTAGGCATTGGCTATCTCTGTGGTATGCAGTTTTGAGATCTTAGCATCTTTTGCATTTGGTTACGATTGTTTAAGCACTACTTAGTCGCGTGCATATCTCCCCTGCAGCTAGTTTCCTACCAGAGTCAATATTTGCTCTGCGCATATAATCACATATAATGCAATAATGGTTGAGAAATGCTTTCAATCGACTAGCACTAGATCAATCTAGTTTCTTGTCTTTTAATCACAGGATATCTAAGTTGCCTTGTAGATATCCTCATGTAGGAAATTGATTCCACTCATTAAAAATATTTCACCTTGATGCGGATAGAAGCTATTCAGTCATTATCAGGGTTAAACCGCGTGACCAGTTGTCATCTTCTCTTGCTGCATACAAGGCTGCAGTTTTGCCTTGTATGCAGCAACCTCAGACATTACGTTACATTCTTCATTGTACCAGGGCTTGTTTGATCGTGTTTTTTTTTTAACTCAGTAAAATCGTTGCTACAGTGGTCATGGAATTCGAAATATGCTTCTATTGTATAATGAAGTAATTGAGAGAGTTCGTTGGAGTAGGCATTGGCTATCTCGGTGGTATGCAGTTTTGTGATCTTAGCATATTTTGCATTTGGTTACGATTGTTTAAGCACTACTTAATCGCGTGCATATCTTTCCTGCAGTTAGTTTATGACCAATAATGGTTGAGAAATGCTTTCAATCTACTAGCACTAAATCAATCTAGTTTCTTGTCTTTTGATCACAGGATAGCTAAGTTGCCTTGTGGATATCCTTATGTGGGAAGCTGATTCCACTCACTAATGCGGATAGTGGCTATTCAGTCATTTTCAGGGTTAAACCGCGTGACCAGTTGTCATCTTCTCTTGCCGACTGTGAATCCACATCCAAATTCGTTCCTTACTGCGTGGCAGCTGTAAAAGACCTCTTTCTATCTTTTCGCCAGTCGCATTACCTGCAGCGATGATGGCAGCCCTGTATTTGTTGAGCACATAGGCCATTTGGATGAAGGTACTTTCCCTGTAGAGTGCTTGAATCTTACAGGTGCATATCCTTAAGTAATGGCTCTTACATCGTTTGAAGGGGTCGACAACATTTAAGGGGTTTTGGTTTTTTTCTTCGTGTTTTCAAAATAGTTTTTTTAACTAAGAAGAGCGGATTTTTAGGCCACAGCAACCAATCCTAGTTTTTTAGGCCAGCTTAAGCTCAACTTTGCGTTGAGCTTCAGTAACTTTTATTACCTACCCCCCTATTATTTAGGTCACTTAACATTACCTATAATATAAGTATGAAGTATTACTTATTAATATACAGTCTATTAACGCCGTGGAACTAGTATCAAATATCTTTTTACCATATTTACATTATCGGCACCGCAATTGTATGCTTGGTTATTTTTTGCTTTATATGTTAACTACTCTAAAGTATTTTATGGCTTATGGTGGTAACTTACAAAACAAAAATTATGAATGAACTTTTGCCAAAGACGCTCAAAATACTTTTAATTTATAAACAAACGCTCTCGTGCATTAGCACATAAAGACATATGCCCCTGCAAGTCAATGATGGTGAAAGAGGGCAACGTTGTGCACAGTGGAACACAATTTATATTAAAAAGAAATAAAATTATAACAATGAACTGCACTAAAACCAAGCACCTTTACAAGTATGAGATCATACTTATGTCAATTATGTATATACTACTCTTTAAAATGTAACCAAAAACGCAATTTTTTAACTCATATGCGAAATAGTTGGTCCACTGTTTAAATATAATAAAGCATAAGGCACAACACAAAAGTCCCTTTCAATGCATGTGTTAACAATGGCTATCAAAATTAGTGCGATATAGCTTAAAAACTATTTTCTTTCCAAGGATATAGGGACTTTTCAGCACTACTGATCTGATAAGTTTACAAGACTATGAAGTACCATTCAAGTTCTAACGGATTTGGATGGAGTTGACAAAAATTCTTGCAACATAAAACAACAGTATGGAAGTATTGTTTAGCGGTGATGCAATTTTGTTCGTCACTGTACCGTGCCATTCATTAACTCTACAAAAGGACCATTAATTATTTACACATGCAGTATGTAAACTTTAATCAACAATTCACTTTATTGTGCTATGAGTGGTAAATTTTTACAAGAAAAACAGAAATTTCATAAGATTATAATGGGCTGAACATGAACGAGAGTGCAACAAAAGCCCTTTCAAAATTAAACCACCAAAATTTCTCAAAACTACCAAATTCTAGTTAGTCATTTTCAGTTTGAAAACTTTAGGCCGCGATAGAAAAAAAACAACATCTATTGTTTTATATGCATATTACAAGGAGTGCTAAAGAAATAATGTAAAAAATGTAAAACTGAAAAGGTAAGTAGTCAGATGTTCTCTTTGAGGTTTACGAAACCGCATAACACCGCTATAATCTCCTTCCGTTAAGAGTAGAGAACTCATTCATTATGATTTATGCACCTGCACCTGATCTTTTTGCTGTAGATGTGTTGGCACAAATATTTGTGATAATATGTGTTTTTTTGCCAGCGTATAATAAATTATGAGTAGAATATATTTTAGATGTTTTTTTTTGCTTCCTTGGATAACTAATTAATTACCATTGTAAAAATAATGTTATTATTGTCCTTTCTTTGTGATAATGATTTATTTGTGCACAAACTAGTGGTTGCATTTTTGGGCTCCACGAAAAGCCCCCCAATGAAATAACGCCCAGGAAATAACCCCCAATGAAATAAACCCCAAAAAATAGGAAATAACACCCAAAAACAGTGAATGAAATAACATCCAAAAATAAATGAAATTAACCCCAATGCGAAAACGAAGCAACCCCCAATATTTGGGAGTTATTTCATATGAAATAACACCCAATGATGAAAATGAAATAACCCCCAATGAAATAAACCCCATCAGCAACAAAAATGAAATTATGCCCAAAATTCATAAAAGAGTCAGTTTCACTAAGAATTTCATGAAGTCAATATGGACCAACAGCAAAGTCGCAAAATTATTGAAATGAATCGTGTGGATCGTAGATCGTTGTAGCCTTGCTCTACTTTTGCAGTTCGGAAGACAATTTGCCTTTTACGTTTGGCCTTTACACAACCACCTTCAGTGTTCGCAAGCAAATCAAACTCTCTGCTTTTATTGAATTCTTCCTTTTGAAGAACTCTTACAAATTTAAAAAAAATTCCATTCTTAGATATCAGTTCGTTGATTTTCTATCCGTCAATATGAACACAAATGGAAATATCTGTAAACATTCAAAAGTTATTGTAATATATTCACATGCTAAAAGTTTTCTTGTAAAAGGCCTATTTTTATATACATAATTATAATTATAACCCCTAAAAACCAACAGCTTTAAAAATGAAATAACCCCCGAATAAAAAATGAAATAACACCCAAATTATTCACGACATGAAACAATCCCCAAATTTAAAAAATTGGTTGGGTGTTATTTCATTGGAGATTATTTCATAATTTGAAAACCCCAAATGAGGAATGAAATAATTCCCAAAGAAAAATGAAAAACGGCCCAAAAAAAATTGGGAGTTATTTCATATGAAATAACACCCAAAAATGTATGAAAAAAATTTGGGGAATATTTCATTTCTCGTTTGGGCGTTATTTCATTGGGGGGCTTTTCGTGGAGCCGCATTTTTGTGAATTGTTTTTTTGGAGAATCACTTGAAAGCAATAAAATATGAAAAAGTAATTTCCGTTTTATGACCTCATTTATATACTACCATTATCTAGTATGTTGGGCAAACATCTAAGCAAAAATATATGAAGACTAATATACCATTCCAGGATACAAATTGCTAACGGTATAACATGTGCTGGGTATTGTATTAAACAATTTTCACATTGAACTATGTTGCTGGGCGTAAACATGGCCACGGAAGTACGTACATACGTAATTTAACTATAAATGCTATCTCTTGAAGTTTGAGCTGAATATATAAAATATATGTATTTTAATTCGCAACTATAGGGATGATCGTACATTTCATTTTATACGAGAAAAATTTAACATCCAGAAATAATGATCAAAGTAACTAGTCAAGCTGTACCAAATATGTATCTAGACGTTTTAAAAGAGCATAGCTACAAGTTGTAAAAAACAGAATTTCATAAGTACTTCGGATTTGGGTGATCATTGGCCTGTAATAGATAGGTATTACTACTAATATTAAGTACTAGCTTTCTGCGGCTCGCGTGGCTCGGTTCTTACTAACAATGAATCTTAAGAATATAAGAAATACAGATGAAATGCGAACGCTTCATAAGATGAAACACCCTAATTTAATGATTGTAGCTCTATTCCATTGCCTTGGGTGATTGTACAGCTATAGTCCCTTTTTTCCCTAAAAGGCCGATTTTTATAAAATTCATTCATATCGCACATTAAATGGACTAATCCATAAACGATAACATAGTGCAACAGGATGCTGCTTATATGGAAACGCTACAGCCAATTGTAACCCGTGCTGTTAGGGAACGGCATAAGGAGAAAGTAAAACGGGCGAGACAGCTATTTAGGCGAAAAAAACGTCAGATGAAGGAACTGGAGAACTAGGATATAGAGCGATACAGGGATAGAGGTGAGGCCCGAAAATTTTACCAGAAAGTAAGAGCAAATGGATACGGTAATGGCCTCCCCACCTGTAAGGACAGTCATGGAAATCTGGTCACGGATACGCAGAGTGTGCTGCACATATGGAGAGAACACTTCCAGCAACTGCTGGTTCCAGAAGGCAGCGCACGTGAAGTTATCACGCCAATTGTCAACGACGGCTTTGATTGCCCACCACCAAGTCAAGCCGAGGTAAGAAGAGCAATATCGCGGCTGAAAAACAACAAAGCAGCCGGTGCCGACGGTCTGCCCGCAGAGCCCTTCAAGTCCGGTGGCGAGGAGTTGATAACGAGCATGCACCAGCTCCATGCCCGACGATTGGAATGTAAGCGTATTATGTCCTGTGCTGAAAAAAGGTGATCCAAGTGTGTGCTCCAACTACCGCGGGATCAGCCTTTTACCCATCGCATATAAGGTCCTGTCGAGTGTGCTATGTGAAAGACTAAAGCCAGTGTTATCCAACCTGATCGGGCCTTATCAGTGTGGCTTTAGACCTGGAAAATCAACAACTGACCAGATTTTCACACTTCGGCAAATCCTGGAAAAGACCCAAGAGAAACAGATCGACACGTACCATCTTTTTGTCGGCTATAAAGCTGCCTTCGACAGCCCGATACGGCAGAAATTACTTGAAGCCATGGCTGAGTTTGGTATTCCAGCGAAGCTGATACGTCTTTGCGGAATGACGCTGACTGACACGAAGTCTTCAGTGAAGATTGGCAAGGACCTTACGGAGCCATTCTATACCAGACGAGGCCTAAAACAAGGCGACGGCCTATCGTGCGATCTCTTCAACATTGTGATGGAGATGATAATGAGAAAAGCTGCAGTAAACACGAGTGGCACTATATTCAACAAAAGCCACATGCTACTCGCGTACGCTGATGACGTAGACATCATCGGTCGAAAACTGCGGGATGTGACTGCAGCCTTCTCAGGTATTCAGAAGGAATCAGCGAAAATGGGCCTAACGGTGAACGAGGACAAAACGAAGTTATTAGTTTCAACGAACAAAGAATCTACTCGTTTGGGAAACTGCGTGAACGTTGACAACTATAATTTCGAGGTGGTAGATAATTTTGTCTACCTAGGCTCCGCCATCAACAAAGAAAATAATGTCAGCCTAGAAATCCGGAGAAGAATTCTGCTTGCAAATAAATGCTACTACGGACTAAGCAAGCGATTCAATGACAGAGCCCTCTCTCGACGAACAAAACTTCAGTTATACCAGATACTGGTTCTACCTGTCCTAATGTATGGCTCAGAATCCTGGGTTATGACACAAGCGGATGAATCGGTTCTGGCGGTATTCGAGAGAAAAATACTCCGTAAAATATATGGGCCCATCATCGTTAACGGAGAGTATCGGCGTCGTATGAATCATGAGCTGTACGAGCTGTACACTGACATTGACGTGGTCAAACGCATTAAGGTGCAACGGTTGCGTTGGCTAGGTCATGTTGTACGCATGGACGAAAATGCTCCAGCTCGAAAAGTCTTCGACAATGAACTCGATGGACGGCGCAGAAGAGGGCGACCAAAACTCCGTTGGAAAGACCAGGTTACTGAGAACCTTACAGAACTCGGTGTGACTAACTGGAGAAGAAGCGCAGAAGATCGAGGCGCTTATAATATTTTTCTACGTGCGGTATATAATCCACTGGGATTGCATAGAAGTACCAGCTAAGTAAGTAAGTAAGTGCAACAGTGAAACACCCGAACGTGTATGTAAAGGTTCGAAACTACAACCGAAGGTGAGTAAAACCCTCTTTCAGTTTGGCTAGATGGCCTATCACATTTTTATTTTGGCAACCAATATGATCGGAATACTCCACCCCTTTAATTGTTCACAAAGAGCATTAGGGTGTTCCTTATATGGCATTTTTTCGAATTTCGTTAAGAATATGTACTAATCGCGATGTTGGTAATCTAGCTTCACCTGCCGTTTGTTTTTGCCAAAATTACTTTTTTACCCCTAAAAGTATAAATTGTTACAAATCTATTGTTAGCTGGCGTTTACTCGAAAAGTAGAACAACCATTCCAAATTTTACCGTATTAGCTACCCTACTTGAATATACTTCAATGCCGATTTGCAATATTTAGAGGTTTATTTTATTATATTCATCACCAATGGAACTAATGCCTTAACTGCGGATACAACGGTATCATTAATGTTGTATCCCGTTTCAACAATAGTTCTTTATCCATCCGACCCCAGTAATTTTTCCCTCCTAAAATTTTTTCTAAACATACCTACCCCCATACCTCCTAAGGTAGAGGAGTCATATGTATGACTGACCCCCAATATTTTGCAACCCCAACAGTTTCTCAGATCAAATCTACCCTTTTATGAAATCAGCTCCTGTATAAAATTTTTCTCGAACATACCTACCCCCTTTCTTCAGACCCTAAGGGAACTCACATACAAACATTTTCTAAATTATTTAATTCTTGACAAATGTTAATGGAAACATTATTATGCGAATGATTTTGGTATTGGGTCGTTTTAAGTATATTTAGTATGGGAGCCACCTTAAGGGTGAAGATAGGGGATAGGTATGTTCAAGAAAAATGTTAGAAGGGAAATGCTAGTGGGGCACTATTGGAGTGGCAGAAAAAATTATGAAAATAAAAGAATTGTACTGGGACCACCTAATAGGTTAAAGATAAAAGTTGAAGATGGAGGGAATATATTTTTATACCAACACCCTTAGGGATGAGGGTGTATTTCATTTGATACGACCCAAAAGTGTAACACATAGAAGGAGTGACTTTAGACCTTAGGTTTCTTTGAACCAAATTCGATTCATGACTTTTTAAGTCGTTTGAGCCATGTCCGTCTGTCTGTCTGACAGTCCGCCTGGTTCGCACAATAACTTTCGAAAGACGACACCAAATGTTTTGAAATTTTGCACGAGTTAATATTTCCCCAAAACTACTTACGGTATTGAAAATGGGCTACATTACCACGCCCCTTTTGGTACCTTCTATACAAATGTACAATTCCGCCCACTTTAGAAATCGAGTAATAATATCAATACAACGAACTCAGTCGTTCCCAAATTCTATATTTAGTAAAGCTGTAACAGGATAAAGTTTTGGAAAAAAAATAAAGTCTAGCCACGCTCCTTCTGGTACCTCCCATACAAATGTACAATTCCGCCCACTTTAGAAATCGGGTAATAATTTCAATACATCGAACTCGATCGTTCCCAAATTCTATATTTAGTAAAGTTATAATAGGATAAAGTTTTGAAAAAAATCTAAGTCTAGCAACGCCACGCCCCTTCTGGTACCTCCCATACAAATGTACTTTTCCGCCCACTTTAGAAATAGAGTAGTAATATCAATAAATCCAAGGCGATCGTACCCAAATTCTTTATTTTAGTGAAGCTATAGTAGGATACTGTTTTTGAGAAAAAAAAACTGGAAGTCTAGCCACGCCCCATCTGGTACCTCCCATACACATCTGCTACCGCCCACTTTAGAAATCGATTTAGATAATTAATAGAACCAACGCGATCGTGCCCAAATTCTGTATTTAGTAAATTTCAAGCAGGATAAAGTTTTGGAGAAGAAATCTGGAAGTCTAGACACACCCCATCTGGTACCTCTCATACAAATGTACCACTCCGCCCACATTAGAGATGGAGTTATAATATCAATATACTCGACACGATCGTGCCCAAATTCTGTAATTAGTAAAGCTTTAACAGGATGAAGTTTTGGAGAAATATATTGGAAGTCTAGACACCCCTTATGGTACCTCCCATACAAATGTACCACGCCGCCTACTTTAGAAATCGAGTAATAATATCAATATAATAGAATTTTTTTTGTTTTACTGAGGGTGATGGTATATGTAAGTCGGGTTGCCCGACTGAAACTTTTTTACCGGTTTTAGAAACTGTTTGGATTGTAAAAAAAAAAATTGGGCATCGGTCATACATTTGACTTCTCTATGAGTCGATTGTGATAACCGCTTGGAGATATGCAAGACGCGTGTGGTATCAAGAGACACCCAGCTCCATTTCTCTAGAATATCCACTTTTAGTCTATTCGCGTAACTTTGAGTTGTACCACAGGCACCACGTGGCAAAGCAAGAGCTGTTCCTTACTCATTTGGCCTGGAAGGTAGTTTGCAAGTCATACCTTGGGCTAAAACCTGACCGCCTGTAGCACCATCTTCAGACTCTAGTCTGAGCTTGTAAAGATGAACCTTTACAAGATGAACACCGCAGGACCAGAAAGAGGTCCAATGGGGGTTCTCTCAGGTATAACAAATTTTAATAAAAAACATGAATGAGGTCTGGGATAGCTTCTCGCGTTGTTGTAAATTAACACGCTTTATATTTTAAGATTTAGAACTAATGGCAACTATTTGTTTATCGACGAATGCAAACGTCAATGTTTGAGAACCATTTACTTGATATGCCGATTGACTCGACATTATACTGCAAAGTTGCTGTCGATAACATCGAGGGGCCGGCAATGACAGAAAAATGTTGATGACTGGAGACAGGAATCGAACCATGGTTCTCTCGCATGGTAGTCGCGTGTTCTAACCATCATGCCACGGTCGGTCGCAAATAACGTACATCTTACTCAAAATGTGACTGAATTCAGTGTTCGTACAAAAAAGAAATGTATGTATAACCTAGGGTGAATTGGGTCACTTGTATCGCAGGAACCAAAACGAGAGTGGCAAAGAGTGCGATTTTCATCGGGTTTGTCTGATATTACAAGTTAATTAAACTGACCAAATTCAAATGTCCTCCCTCCAGTTGTCCGTTTGAATGTTACGGAAGAAATATTAAGTTGCAAACAATAGGTTAGTTGGTAAGGGAGGTCCCAGAAGAGCTGGGTTATTCTGGCCATTTACAATCCCGTTAATCCATTTTAAAAAATATAATTATTGGTAGATTTACATAAGGATCAGTTAAGGTTTACTCGAGTTATCCTGATCCACTGGTCAGCCAGCCAGATAGATGGTATGGTTTAAACGCCTGAAAAAGTCGTAAAACAAATTTTGTCTTAAGATACTTAGGGTCTCACTCGTCTACTATAAGGGTGATGGTATAAAAATAATTAAGTAAATTTTTTTCCAAAGCATATATATTTTTTTCCTATTAAAACATCTAATTTGAAAGCCCACTTTATTTCGGTTATTTTCTTTTTGACTGGGGAGTCTGTAGCGGTCTTACTTAATGTTGTTTAGCTGTAAACCTGTAAAACATAAAAACATGCGATATTTTCCTACTCTGTTGAAAGCTAAAAAGCTACTGAAAGCAACTTTTGTTTCACACACATGTTTCTTGTAATTCTGGAAGAGAATACAAAAATATCCGAACAACTTCGTTATGTGGGTAATATGAGTAAAGACCACTGATTTAAACGTTTGACACAGAAACTCTGATTGATTTATTTATTTCCTAAAATTTTTAAAATCGTCTACAGGCCGCAAAAGTTGTCTGGGCGGGCCGCTAATGGGGGAGCCGGGCTCTATAAAATTATTTCGATTCTATCTTTAGCTCTTTGGTATGGGCGATAATAGGGGCACTTTTGTTGACCCACGAAGGGTGGCATGGGTCCCGTCTCCCATTTTGACATACCATTTTTTATGTTTAGGGACCAAGACGGAGTGACTGGTATTTTTATACCATCACCCGTAGGGATGAAGGTATATATCATTTGATACGACCCAAAAGTGTAACACATAGAAGGAGTGACTTTAGACCCTAGGTTTCTTTGAACCAAATTCGATTCATGACTTTTTAAGTCGTTTGAGCCATGTCCGTCTGTCTGTCTGTCTGTCTGTCTGTCTGTCTGTCTGTCTGTCTGTCTGTCGGGTGGCTGTCCGGCTGGTTCGCACGATAACTTTCGAAAGACGCAACCAAATGTTTTGAAATTTTGCACGAGTTATTATTTTCTCAAAACTACTTACGGTATTGCAAATGGGCTACATGGCCCCGCCCCTTCTGGTACCTCCCATACAAATACATCATTCCGCCCACTTTAGAAATCGAGTAATAATATCAATACACCCTAAGGGATCGTCCCCAAATTCTGTATTTAGTAAAGCTATAACAGGATAAAGTTTTGGAAAAAATTTTGAAAGCCTAGCCACGCCCCTTCTGGTACCTCCCATACAAATCTACCTTTCCGCCACTATAGAGATGGAGAAATAATATCAATAAAATAAACGTGGTCGTACCCAAATTCTATTTTGAGTAAAGCTATAACAAGATAAAGTTTTAGAGAAAAAAATTGGAAGTCTATTCACGCCCCATCTGGTACCTCCCATACACATCTGGTACCGCCCACTTTAGAAATCGATTAATATTATTAAAAGACCTAACGCGATCGTGCCCAAAATCTGTATTTGGTAAAGTTTAAGCAGGATAAAGTTTTGGAGAAAAAATCTGTAGGTCTAGACACGCCTCTTCTGGTACCTCCCATACAAATGTACCACTCCGCCCACTTTAGAAATAGGGTAATAATATCAATACACTCGACACGATCGTGCCCAAATTCTGTATTTTGTTATATTATAACAGGACAAAGTTTTGGAGAAAAAATTGGAAGTCTAGACACGCCCCTTATGGTACCTCCCATACAAATGTACCTTTCCGCCCACTTTTGGGATGTAGTTATAATATCAGTACACCCAACGCAATCGTGCGCAAATTCTGTATTTAGTAAAGCTATAACAGGATACAGTTATGGAGAATAAATCTGGAGCCTAAACACACCCCTTCACGTACCTCCCATATAAATGTACCCACTCCGCCCGCTTTCGAAATCGAGTAACAATATCAATAAAATAGAAAATTATTTGTTTTACTGAGGGTAAGGGTAAATGTAAGTCGGGTTGCCCGACTGAAACTTTCTAACTGGTTATACCATCACCCGTAGGGATGAAGGTATATATCATTTGATACGACCCAAAAGTGTAACACATAGAAGGAGTCACTTTAGACCCTAGGTTTCTTTGAACCAAATTCGATTCATGACTTTT